>JARYGA010061395.1:0-49299 GCA_030545235.1 Helianthus tuberosus
CCTGTTTTTGGTATAATGCCCACAAGGTTAATACCTTTAATGGGATACCTTAATAATATAATCATAATACAATTGAATATTCAATACCCATGTTATCAGTTTTACAAAACTTGTTCTAGTAAAACAGGTTATTTGAATTTCCCGACTCTTTGGTCTTTGAATCCCATACCTGACCATGCGGTATTTATGTTACCGTATCCCAAGCCCGTAATAGGGAAAATAAGTTAAAAGTATTTACCTGAGCTAGCTCCTGTCTTAATTAATAAGAATTTAAGCCGTATTCACTTAAGTAAGCGTAGGTACCATTTACCGGAAGGCTCTAGTCTGTAATGATGACATAAATAATTAATTAGAATGCTAACGGGTCTTTAATTAAGCCAAAGCTTAGACCGGTTAGTCTTAAGGAAATATACGGTTCAAACGCACGATTAAGCGAAGACCGGATAGAATGTGAATTTGACCTGACAAGTTTGTAGACTTGTATAATATGGGTTTACTAGACACATTCTGGATTTTGAGACGAAAATGATAATGTTTGACCCGTTTCGGCCAATTTATGTAAACTAGTTACATAAACCGAACCGAACGCGAAAAGTGCGTTACGGGCGACCAAGAGAGTCATATGCAAGTTTCCTGAGTTGATATGCTTTAAATATGATAAAATATCAGTAAGTTATTTTCTATTTTGCCCGGAACGGATTTAAAATCAATTTATGCCTTATAAGGGCATTTCGGTCATTTAAAGAGGTTGTAAAAGAGTTTATTCGTAAATCTGAGTTACGGGTCTGATTAATACAGAAAATATACTTAACTTATTATGTCATAACAGTAGGGTATGACCCATATATAAAACTTATCATTTAAAACCAATCTATGCGCCTTAGGGGCATTTTGGTAATTTAACAAAGGCTAAAAATGTCAAATTTGGAAATCTGAGTTTATAAACTCGTACTTACTGTTATTTTATAAAAATATGTTAAACACATCAGTAACTATAAGTCTTATATGTTAGATATGGTTATAGTATATACTATGCGTTAAAAATGTCTAAAAAGGCGATTTAGAGCCGTTTCCGGGTTTGTAAAAGAAAGCTGAGCTTTTTATACTTTCAGAAGGTTCATCATACTTTATTTAATAAATAAAATCAGTAGGAAGTGGTTTGGGGTCAATCGGATTTATAAAACTCGTTTTATGGCTTAAAAGGTCAAAACCGGCATTAACCGAATCAACTTAGCGACCTATGAAACGATCAGCCAAAAATTAAATAAAAATCATCAAAAATCCCAAAATATTATATAACATCAGTGGGTAAAAAGTTTTATACCAAAAAGTGGCCTTAAATAGGTTATACGCTAAAAGCGCCGTTTATGTACATAAAGATATAGTTTTACGATATCGGCCATAACTCAAAATCTGGACCACCAACTGATCTCAAATTTTCGGTGCAAGTTTATAAATTAGTAATAAAGATTTCTACTCTTTCACTTTTCCAAAAATCACGTTTTATATCAAAAAGGGCAAAATAGTCAACTTTAAGCATAACTCGGAAACATGCATATGAATCGGTTAAGCATAGACCCAAGTTGTAAAAATTCCAGAGAGTTACACATAAATCAAAATGGTCAAAAATAAACTCCAATACAGATCTCAAACATGCATGCACGGATCCGAATCGAGAGTCAAAGAAAAAGTCGTTTTATAAGACTTTCGGTTCCAATCCGGGTTTATACCAAAGATTGTCGAGTTGATCATGGTAAAACATATTCTTACATTCATTATAAAGCTATTTTTGATGATCAAACTGATTGCATGTCATCTACATTACCATTTATGCTATATTTCACAAAAACAATTTCTGTTGACTTTTTAAGAACAACTTTGACTCGACAAATAGCATGCTTAGAGTGGGAATCAGAGAATACCCTTTTGAGGGTTTGTTTCCCACATAAATACCAACTTATAAGTGGTTTCAATTTGAGAAATGACAGAGCCAAATTCGTTTAATCGAAAAGTCAAACTATATGAACAACGGATTGACTTTTTGCTAATAATCAAAGCTAGAACGAATTATAGAATGATATGAATGCTTACAAAGGTCCTAATGAAGCCTAGAAAACACTTGGAGGCTGCCTTGTCGATCAGATTGCTCCTGGAGAAGTCTTGTGAGTTTTTGCAAGTTGTGGGTGTTCTTGTTACTATCACAAGAACTCAATAAAATGGAGCTTTGATCAGAATTTATGGAGAAATCAGATGTTGTAGGAGCCTCACAAGTGTCCAAGACATGCATGCTCATCTATTGGTGAGAAATGGAGGTGATCCCAGCTGTTTTGCACTAAAAATTCGGACCAAACAGCCCCTGATCGCAAAAAGCTGCACCTGGGGCTGCCAAACTTTGATTAAAAATGGCAGCTTTGGTCCCTGTCTTTGCACGCGAGGTTTCGGCTATTTATTTTGACTTGTAAACCCCCAAGCTTGGTTTTTAAGAACCTTGGGACATTTACCAACATGGTAATGTCCTCGGATAACTTTGCGCTCACCCGAAAAGTCATGAAATTCGACGTTGACGCTTTTAACCCCTCAAGTACGGTTTTGGCCATAACTTTCTCATACGATAACGAAACTTCATGAAATTTTTACCACATATTCTAGTGAGTATATTCTAGCATTACAAAGCTTCGGGGCTGCCAAAAGTTCACTCAGAGGTATAAATTCAACATGTTGACACTTTTAGTCCCTATAGTTTGTAATTCCTCACTTTCGTGCATTTTCCGCTTCGTATGATCCATGATCCATCCGTTTAAGGTTATAAACATTATGTAGGGTTATTATAGAGTCTATTTATCCATTGTTGACACTTTGGACCCTTACGTTCCATAGTTTTCACTGTTTGTCAACTTTAGCCCCTCTAAAGTATGTTTTCGCATGTGCAAAGTCTATGACACGTGTCAAGACATTAATGGACGTGAATTTTCCGAGGTGTTACAATTATAAAATTCAGTATCCATGTTTCGGTTTTAAAAGTTCACTTAGACTGATTGTTCAAACGATCTGGACCTAATTTCCAAACGACCTGATGATTTCAAGTGATTTGGACCTCTTCGTGCGAACTGATCAATCTCACACGACCTGAACCTTTTCAAACAAGATGGATCAGTTCAAACCGATTCGTGCGAACTGAATAACTTCCAAATGACCTTGAACCTTTTCACTTCGTGCGAACTGAAAGAGTCAAACCGTGCGAACTGAGTCAACTACTTTCAATACGTGTGAACTGAGTCCAATATGTTCAATCCATGCGAACTGAGTCCAATATGTTCAATCCGTGCGAACTGGAACCCTAATTCAAACTCAAACCATGCGAACTGATGAACCTTTCACACGACCTGGTTGATTTTCGAACGAGCTGACATGATTTCGGTTGTTTTTTGTCAAAATTGATCACGTTTTAGGCTGAATTAAGTTCTAATTATTTCAAGGATTGTTTAAAACAATGTTTCGCGTGTTATATCAAGAAATCATATCATTTTATCTGTAAAAACTCAGTTAGAGAAAACGTGAAGAAAGTGAGTAGAAATGAGTATAAATCATATTTTTCTGTGAAAACAAGCTGAAATGGTAAGAACTCCTCCTCCTGAGCTCTGATACCACTTGTAGGATCATTGAATCGATCAAAAGGAGACAATCAGAAGAGTTCTAGACCAAATCAGAGGCGGAATTCATTGATTTGATCTTCATTCAGCTTGATATGCACTTAGAAGTAGATTAAATGTCGATTAGATTGATTTCAGAACGTTTTACAAGCTTGGCGACACTTCGGCAGAGCTTCGCTACTGGAATCCAAAGTTACAAATGAAGAACCAAGAACACCTATATATAGGGAAGGACAGATCGCACCAAACATACATGTCCAGTTCGCACGAACTGGTCCAGTTCGCATGAACTGGTCACTTCGTGTGGACTGGCTTGTTTTGACCTATTTTCCGTTTCTTTCGAACTACGTGTCTTAGTCTATCAATTCTATTACAAGACTCGATACAAGACGAAGTCGACAGACATATGCACCAACAACATCATTCTCTGTTTCATCTTCCATTTCTGTTAAACAATACAATCAAAAGAAACTCAGATCCTAACAATTGGTATCAGAGGATAGAACAGTCAAATTCAATCTAACAATCAATTTGACATAAAAGTTCAGCTCAAATCTATTGATACTTAAAGTTGTTCATATTAGTTGAAAAAACAGAGTAAAAGGTAATCACGTACAAAGTTGATTATTCGAAAACTTTTGTAAAATCAACAAAGATGACATCACAATAACACGACCCTCACAACACCGGAACACTATTCAAGCCACCTATGCTTGTCAGATCAGAGTACAACATCTGGCAACGTAGGATGGGCCATGTGTTAGCTCAGCAAAACATTGGCTGCTAGAAGTCAGTCATCTTTGGACCACACGTTCCAATGGTGCCTAGTACTGAAGATCCCAAAGGCTTTGTGCCTAAAAGCCCTGAAAACTACCCAGAACAAAATTTAAAAAAAAAATGAATTAGATGCAAAGGCTTTTAGCATAGTAGCCTTAGCTCTTCCAAATGACATTTATGCTGGACTGTTACATTCTAACAGTGCCAAAGAGCTGTGGGATGCTCTAAAAGAGCAGTTCGGTGGAACAGAAGAGGTTATTGAAAATAACAGGGAGGTTTTGAAGCAACAGTATGAAACACTTTGCCATGTCAAAAGAGAATCACTAACACAACAATTTGTACGTTTTAATTGTCTCATTAGTGAACTTAAACTTGTTAATGTTGAATTTGCAAAATCAACTCTAAATAGTAGGTTTCTAAGATCACTACCTGATAAATGGGACACAATTGCTTTTGTAACTAGAAACTCTGTTGGATTCAAAGAATTAAGTCTGACCCAACTTCATGGTCGACTCCTCACTTATGAGAGAGAGTTGAACCAGAAAAAGAAGCTACAAGAATCAGGGAAGGTTGCTGATGATTACACCTTTGGTAACACAACACTTCTGGGTCAAGAAGAATCTGGTAGTAGTAAGGATCAGAGTTTTGATCATTACATTGACATAACTGCTGGTGGAGCTTTTAACAACTCTGATTCTTACTCATCCAACTATGCTTTTACAGCAAATGGAGAAAACCAGAATTCTGACAACTTATCCTTTGAACTCAATGATCTCCAGTATTTTGATCCCACTGATCTGGAGGAAATGGACATATTGCATCAACTGGCACTGCTGAGTGTAAGAACCAACAAGTTTTATAAGAGATCAGGAAGAAAATTTCCAGGGTTACATGGGAATCTAAAAGTGGGGTTAGATAAATCAAAACTAAAGTGCTACAAGTGTAACAGGCTAGGACATTTTGCTAGAGAATGTAGAAGCCAAAATAGTGGACCAATCATAACACATCCTAGACCTAGACCTCAAAACACACAAAACATTGTGTATTATTCCCAATATACCCATGCTGCTAATGTAAACACTGCTCATTATGCACACCCTGTAACACCTGTTCTAGTGCAATATGTTCAAGCCCCTGTCCCACAAATTCAGTATGTCCAAGCCCCAGTCTCTCAGGTCCAAGTGTAACAAACTGCACCACAACATGCTGCACAAACATCTACTCCAACAGAGGCCAGTCAGCAAAGCTTCTTTACCCAAGGCTTTGTTGATTGGAGTAGTGAAGGGGTAAGGTCCCAAAAACCTCGTTTCAAGCGTTGGACCATACCACAACCTCGATTTTCTAACCTTCTTTAGACCTTGTGCAGCCGCACACTGGTCCAATAAAGAAGACTTAAGAGAAAAGCCACAACTTCATCTTTAACCCTCTTTAGACCTTGCGCGGCCGCGCACTGGTCCAACAAAGAGGACACAGGAGAAAGGCATCAAACAACACCTGCACGCTAAAGGGAGATTAATAAATCCTTGCGCCTCTCTCATAACAGAAATCCCAAACAGCACTCCAGCTTAAATAATATCCGGACTTGGATATTATTCATCTAAGCTGACTCCACACGATAAAGGAGTCACACCAGATTATAGCAATAATCTTCTAGAAAGATCAATCGTGCACCACTATGACGGTTGTAACCGTCTGGTATACGTGTCATCATCTCGGGCCTCCCCGAAATCACGATGATAGCATGAAATTAGAGGAAAACCTCCACTCACCCACTTTCCACGTGGCCAAACCCCAGCTGTCGATCAGGATCACGATCCGTGTGACCTCACAGTTCAATCAAGAAGATTAACGAAGAAAACGTAACCGCCTACGGTGTTAGCATCTTCCGTTAACTTTTCATCAACGGGTTTTCCCGCCCAAAGACTCCCGGCTATAAATATGAGAAACAACTCAGGTATGAATTCAAGTTACACACACTTCTTCAATACTTCTTCTTCTTCTTCATAGACACATACTTATTCTCACGCCGGAGTCGGGTCAAGGGGAGAACCCCCTTCTCCCCTTGACGAGGCTAACGGTGCTTTGTTTTGCAGAGTTTATCGGAGAAGAAGATCGATTACAACTGAATCAATCGAGAGGGAACTAACCTTTTTATGCGGATTCAAACCCCCTAGATATTTCGGTTCCGACCATTTATCTAGTGTTTCTTCATTGGCGCCCACCGATTTCTCTGTTTTTTCAGTTTTATCTCGTTTCGATTCAGTTCCCTCATTTCTCTGTTTTCACATGGCAGAGAATTCATTACTTCACCCATCAGGTCCTCAGTCTGAATTCAAGGGTTCTACAACCCTAAATACTCAGATCGACGGAATCATGGGAATCAATACAAGTAACAATCACTCAGACGAAAAGGACTCCTCAGATCAACTCATAGAGAGAGCTCCAGAATACTGGATCGGCAGATTCCAGATAGCTGTGAACCAAATTTTCACACAAATTATCAGACCTAAGTCCCCAAACATCAGATCTGATATTCGGCAAGAAAGCAACAACAGTCATTCAGGAGAAACTACTTCCCTAATGCAAACGGGAGTTCATAACCGTTCAGATCTATTCATGGAGAAAACTTCAGAGTACTGGTTCAACAGGTTCCAGATCACCATGAACCAAATTTTGCACAACACTCCAGACTTGGGGGTTTCATATAAATTCTATGATCAACGAGTTGCAGATCTGAGGTTGCACAACGCATAACTTCCGGAGCTTTGCTTATTGGGGCTATAAGCCTTGACTAATACGGTTTTCGTCAAAACCTAGGTACTACAAATTCCTCTGAAAGATCCTTTTGATTTTTCCTTAAACAAAATGAGGGAAAGAGAACAAATTCCCGAATTCTTTTACATAACGTGAACACCTTCTAGCATACACTAAACAGTTGGTGCTATCACTTATAAACATTTAAACTGGCACTTATACTAATTCAAGTGCCATGACTTTTCAACATGAAAGCGTTACAACCTAACACTTATCTAAGATATAACGGATATATATGCACAAGCATTTATATTGACTAGCATAATTAGAGCGTCTATTATCTGTACAGCTGGTACTTAAAATTTGAAAAAAAAAAGAAGACATACGTAATCCATTATCTTTTCAAGATGATGGGAACAATATAAATACTATTGTTGCGGTATAATAATGCCGATTGAAAAATCACATCAAAAATTGTGGTAAAACTTATACTCCTTATTTAAGGATAAGAGCACGTCAGTCTCCATGCGAGTCGAATCCTCCTTTACATACAAGCACATAAGTCGCCATACGCGCATGCTTCGTTACATTTGAGCACGTAAGTCGCCATCCGCGCTTGCTCCCTTACATACAAGTACGTAAGTCGCCATACGCGCATGCTTCTTTACATTTGAGCACGTAAGTCGCCATCCGCGCTTGCTCCCTTACATACAAGTACGTAAGTCGCCATACGCGCATGCTTCTTTACATTTGAGCACGTAAGTCGCCATCCGCGCTTGCTCCCTTACGTACAAGTACGTAAGTCGCCATACGCGCATGTTTCTTTACATTTGAGCACGTAAGTCGCCATCCGCGCTTGCTCCCTTACATACAAGCATGTAAGTCGCCATACGCGCATGCTTCTTTACATTTGAGCACGTAAGTCGCCATCCGCGCTTGCTCCCTTACATACAAGTACGTAAGTCGCCATACGCGCATGCTTCTTTACATTTGAGCACGTAAGTCGCCATCCGCGCTGCTCCCTTACATACAAGTACGTAAGTCGCCATACGCGCATGCTTCTTTACATTTGAGCACGTAAGTCGCCATCCGCGCTTGCTCCCTTACATACAAGTACGTAAGTCGCCATACGCGCATGTTTCTTTACATTTGAGCACGTAAGCCGCCATCCGCGCTTGCTCCCTTACATACAAGCACGTAAGTCGCCATACGCGCATGCTTCTTTACATTTGAGCACGTAAGTCGTCATCCGCGCTTGCTCCTTTACGTACAAGCACGTAAGTCGCCATACGCGCATGCTTCTTTACATTCGAGCACGTAAGTCGCCATCCGCGCTTGCTCCCTTACATACGAGCACGTAAGTCGCCATACGCGCATGTTTCTTTACATTCGAGCACGTAAGTCGCCATCCGCGCTTGCTCCCTTACATACGAGCACGTAAGTCGCCATACGCGCATGTTTCTTTACATTTGAGCACGTAAGCCGCCATCCGCGCTTGCTCCCTTACATACAAGCACGTAAGTCGCCATACGCGCATGCTTCTTTACATTTGAGCACGTAAGTCGTCATCCGCGCTTGCTCCTTTACGTTAAGCACGTAAGTCGCCATCCGCGCTTGCTCCTTTACAAGCACGTAAGTCGACATACGCGCATACTCCTTTGCTTACAAGCGAGCACACATACACTTGCTCCTTTACATACACGCAACCCTGACAACCCATGAAAAAACGCTAGTACAATCAACGAGCACCAAGGTTTGCACAACCAATTCCCACGATGAACAATCACGTCCTATTCATCCCTACTCACAGTTAAAGACAACAACTATCCCTCACACCAGGAACGCGCAGCAACTGCGCAGGTGTTGTATATAGCCAAGCTATTCAACAAGTCCAACTTATACATACAAGACATTATCTTCATACATGTTACTGTTTGTTACAAATTGCATGTAATTCCTTTGGTTCACGCGAAAACAAAATGGTAAACATTGTACACCTCATGAACAGTCTGAAAAAGGCGCAACATAAGCGCATATAAGAGACAAACGTTCACACATGAGCACAATACCATTTCTCATTCGCTCTACCTAAACAAAGTAATTCTACACATACAACATATTGTAATTCAAACAATAAATACAAAACAGGAATGCATAACATTGCATTAACAAGGAAAAGTTACTAGTGCAGCAAGGCACCTTTAGCAGCATTTACAGCAGCAGAACATCAAAACGTTCTTTACAAAATAAACACCAAAAAACATAACTGCAGCCTCGTCAGAGGTATACAGTATTTCCCAGAACACCCTAACAAGGGGGAACAACAGCCAGTTCAATCTCCCCATCAACAACTGGTATCCTTTCATTCCCAGAGGAAGGATCAGAATAACACCTGTTTCGACGCCGCTGGTACACAAGCAAAGGCTGATCTTTCCGGTTAACCGGAAGATACTCCTTTAAAGCATTAGCAAACAGTCCAATGGCACATCCATCATCAACACCCTTAGAAGAAGGGAAGATGAAAAGGTACTTCATGTATTTATGTTTTATTTTTCAAATAACGTTATAAACGCCAGATCATGAAAAAGAAGAAAACTCACAAGTTTTCTTCTAAGATTTTTTCGAAAAATTACGCAAGTGTACTTTCTCATAAAAAATTCTCCACTTTCGTGCCAAAAAACCCTGCAGCAAAAAGCATTTCTCTCTCATAGTCCAGTGCTCCACTTATTTGCATAAGAGCAACACTAGACTGGGGGGACTTGAAGGGGTAAGGTCCCAAAAACCTCGTTTCAAGCGTTGGACCATACCACAACCTCGATTTTCTAACCTTCTTTAGACCTTGCGCAGCCTCACACTGGTCCAATAAAGAAGACTTAAGAGAAAAGCCACAACTTCATCTTTAACCCTCTTTAGACCTTGCGCGGCCGCGCACTGGTCCAACAAAGAGGACACAGGAGAAAGGCATCAAACAACACCTGCACGCTAAAGGGAGATTAATAAATCCTTGCGCCTCTCTCATAACAGAAATCCCAAACAGCACTCCAGCTTAAATAATATCCGGACTTGGATATTATTCATCTAAGCTGACTCCACACGATAAAGGAGTCACACCAGATTATAGCAATAATCTTCTAGAAAGATCAATCGTGCACCACTATGACGGTTGTAACCGTCTGGTATACGTGTCATCATTTCGGGCCTCCCCGAAATCACGATGATAGCATGAAATTAGAGGAAAACCTCCACTCACCCACTTTCCACGTGGCCAAACCCCAGCTGTCGATCAGGATCACGATCCGTGTGACCTCACAGTTCAATCAAGAAGATTAACGAAGAAAACGTAACCGCCTACGGTGTTAGCATCTTCCGTTAACTTTTCATCAACGGGTTTTCCCGCCCAAAGACTCCCGGCTATAAATATGAGAAACAACTCAGGTATGAATTCAAGTTACACACACTTCTTCAATACTTCTTCTTCTTCTTCATAGACACATACTTATTCTCACGCCGGAGTCGGGTCAAGGGGAGAACCCCCTTCTCCCCTTGACGAGGCTAACGGTGCTTTGTTTTGCAGAGTTTATCGGAGAAAAAGATCGATTACAACTGAATCAATCGAGAGGGAACTAACCTTTTTATGCGGATTCAAACCCCCTAGATATTTCGGTTCCGACCATTTATCTAGTGTTTCTTCAAGTAGCATGCCTGATGAGTTATCTGATGAAAACTTTGCTCTATTTGCTAAGATTGATGCTCCTTGTGGTGAATTTTATTTTGCAGCTTTAGAGTCAATTCCAGAAGGGCAAGAAACTGAAGAGGGAGAATCCAGTGCTGAAAGAGTGGATGAAATTGCTAAAGCAGTGGTTACTGATGTTGTTGGTGAACAACTGTTAAAAAAGGAATCCAAACCACTGTTAGAACCTCTTGCTGACCCATGGTGTAAAGATGAAGTGGAGAAGAACACCAGTGATTGTGAAAATGTCTGTGACTGTGCCATGATGGCTGCAGCTAAGGTATCACCTCAGGTCTTGAAGAACCTATGTTCAGACAAATGCATCATAGCATTTGCTAATGTTAAAGAGGTGAATGAAAACCTTAGAGACAAATTTTTAAAATATGAAGTACAATTTGAAAAGTCTGTTAAAGAACAGTAAAACAAATTGTTTAAAAAGTTAATGAGATTTGCAGCTTTAAACATGAAAACAGCATAACCAAGGACCAACTTCAAGCCATGATAGAAAAATATCATGCTTGCAAAGAGGAGTTGGAATCCACCCAAATCACTTGTGAAAAACGGGTGGAATCTTGCAAAGGTTATGAGCTCATGTTAGAAAAACAGATCAAAAGCAATGTAAAATTTGGCATAGGTTTCAGAAAAAAATGACCAAGTTGAAAACACCGCTGTAAATGAGTATGGGTCTGTTGAGATAATTCCAACAAACAAGGATGGTTAAGAAATCAAAATAACTGATAAAAATGGTAACAAAATCATTTTGGAAAAACCAGAGGGGTTATCAACCTTTGAGGAGATTGAAAAATATCAATTCAAACCCACCTGGTCAGATGAGTGTGACATCCTTGAGAATTTCAAACCGATGGATTGTTCCACAACTGAAGGTGTGAAAGCACCTAACGCCAAGGTCATTCCTCTTAAAGACATCCCAACAGTGGTTCAAACTCTGTTGCAAAGGAAGTTGAAAAGAGGAAGAAAAGAGAAAAAGTAAAAAATTTGTTTTGTGACTTTTTTGAAAAGAAAAATCATTCCACAAAGGACTGTTTTCACTTAAAAGCATAAGACATTAACAAAACCAGCATAATTAAGCCTGCAAAAAGTTGCACCATCTGTGGAAAAACCAACCATCTTACTCATGAGTGTGTGTACCTCAAAACTTTTGAGGTTAAAAAAAAGAGTACACATCAAAAACACCTGTGAGTTCATCAAAACAACCCATCATGAAACAACCATTTGTGTCTGTCCAAACAGCTGTTACAAAATAGTTGGATAAAAACTCTCCCAGAGATGTTCAAGTGACAGATGCACCTCCTGCCAACCAATTCCAAAGAGGAAGAGATCAACCTCCATATCAAAGGGTCCCACATGTTTATGAGGCTTACAAAAAGCCTTCTAAACCAAAAGTGAACAGGCATCCTTTTGGAATTCAACATCTAACAGGAAATGGCCCACAACAGTGGTTAGAGAAACATTGCTCAAAAACTGTTCAAACCCCTGAGCTAACCACTGTCCATGTTCCTGGACTTAATACTTACTCTGTTATAACCCCATCTAAAGCCTTATTGGCTTTGGAGACCCTCCTGAACAAATCGTTTACATGATGTGCAGGGAGCTTTTGTATGCTTAGATAGTCTTTGGTATGTAGATAGTGGAGGCTCCAGGCACATGACTGGATGTAGAGCCCTACTCAAAGAATTCAAAAATCATGGAGGGGGTGATATATCTTTTGGTAACAATTCTAAGGGAAAGGTGTTGGGGTCTGGAACAGTTCAGTTAGGAAAAATCGAGTTTGAAAATGTCAATCTCATTGACAATCTAAAGTTCAACCTCCTTAGTGTCTCACAAATGAGTGACTAAGGCTATGGGTCATTCTTTACTAAGGAAAGTTGCATGATTGTTGGACCAGTAATGGTAAAAAAGATTGAAGAAATAATAGCCAATGGAAAAACTCAACTTGTTGTTCAAAGGAGTGGCAATGTTTTTGTAGTTGATTTGTCAAAAAAGAGCCCTATGACTGATGCATGTCTGTTCTCAGCTGCCTCTAACAAAGAGACAAAATTATGGCACAGAAGATTGGGGCACACAAATCTCAAGACAATGACTGCTTTGTCAAAACAAGGCCTTGTAAGAGGTCTTCCACAAAAATTGTTTACTTGTCCTGAGCGTTGTGTTTCCTGTTTAAAAGGTAAACAACATAAAAGCTCATACAAGTCCATTGAGGAGTCCAAAACAACCAAGTGTTTTCAAATGCTGCACATGGATTTGTTTGGCCCAGTAAAAATCATGAGCTTGAAAAAGAAAAGATATTGTTTGGTCATTGTAGATGATTTTTCTAGGTTTACATGGACTTATTTCTTACATTCTAAAGATGAGACTGCAGGCATTTTGCAAGACTTTGTCAAACAGGTTGAAAAGCAATTTGACTTGCCAGTAAAAGTTTTTAGGAGTGACAATGGAACAGAGTTTAGAAACAAGGAGTTAGATGAGTTTTGTGTGTCAAAAGGGATTGTAAGGTAGTACAACATTCCAAGAACACCAGAGCAAAATGGGGTGGTTGAAAGGAAAAACAGAACTTTAATTGAAGCTGCCAGAACAATGCTTGCAGATTCAGGTTTACCCTTAACTTCTTGGGCAGAAGCTGTAAACACTGCTTGCTATGTGCAGAACAAAGTTTTGATCAACCCCAGGCATCAAAAGACTGCCTATGAAACTCTGTTCAAAATCAAACCACTGATCTCATACATCAAAATCTTTGGCTGTCCATGTTTTATCTTCAACCTATAAGATTCAATTTCAAAATTTGCAGCCAAAGTAGATTGTGGTTATCATTTGGGATACTCAACCACTACCAAGGCCTACAAAGTGTTTAACACAAGGACTAGGTGTGTGGAAGAGACTTTGAATTTAAAGTTCAATGAACTTTCATCACTAAAAATCCTAGCAAACCCTGCTGAATTGTTTGATCTTGATAAATTTACTTTTGAAGATGTGTCTGTCAAGACTAACCCTACCGGTACACCACAATCTCCATCACAAGACTATGGATATGAAGTTGTAATTCCACAACACAAATTCACATCCACCACTAGAGCAGCATATGTTTAAAATAGCTGTCAAAGCTCAACCACTGCTGCATCAACAGTTGTTGATCAAAGTAGCCCTTTAACCTCTATTTTTTGAGTTTAGGCGCGTACCGCGCGATACTGCGCGTATCTGACAAAATACTGTCAACGCAACCAGTCAAGACAACTGATAAATATTTTAGTAATATTTTGGTGAGTTTATTTTTATAGAGTGATAAAAATAATTTAAAACACTATAAAACGGGATTAATACGCTAAGTAAAATACCCGGTATCCAGTAAAATACCAGTTTTTGATATATATATGTATGCGTGTATGGTGTATGGTGTATGTATAAGAGATAGGTGGCAGCCATATATCACTCTCTCTCCTCTCTCTTCCACTTGTTGGCTAGGGAATTTGTATGTGATAATTAGTATCTTGCCATATCTTCCATGATCCTTCCAATATCTTGCATTAACCAAGAAAAACAAATTCAAACAATCCTCTATCTCTCTAAACAAAGCTATGGCCGAACATACTCCGTATCTTGTGGTTGTTGAATACGTGAACTCACCCTCCTTTGTGTTGACACTTGATTTTTAATGTGTTCTTCAGGTACTTGAGTTCGGCTTCGGGAATTAAGGCGTATCTTGTGGTTGTTGATGCAAGTTTGGTTTAATAATGTTTTGGACAAACGTTTGAAACTATTTGGGACCAATGTAATAAGATCCATAAGGATTAAAAAAACTTAACTATGGTGTGGTTGTGACGAACTTTAAGACTTTATGTTTTAAAATCTATGTTTTAATTAAGTTAAAATGTCCAACATTATGATGCATCGTCCAGCAAGATATTGATGGGCACCAACTTCTATCACCACTACGTTTTATATTCTGCTACGACGTTTTTGGGGTGTGATAGTTTTTGAGTGGAAGACAGGATTATTCACAATTTGAATAGCAGCATCACTATCACAGTAAATGGTAGTGTTAAGATAAGTCAAACCGTAATCCTACAATTGATGTTTCATCCACACCACTTGGGAGCAAGACACAGAAGCTGCAACATATTATGCTTCAGCTATGGAGATCGCCACCGTTTGCTGTTTCTTGCATTGCCAAGAAATGAGCTTGTCAGCCAAAAATTGACATCCAGCTGATGTGGATTTCATGTCACTGTCAGTGCCTCCAAAATTACTATTAGAAAACGCAAATAGGTCAAAATTAGAATCCCTCGGATACCACAAGCCAAACCGAGGTCTGCCTTTAAGGTATCGAAATATTCGTTCAACAGCAGTAAGATGAGAGTGTTTAGGATTTGCCTGATATCGGGCACAGTTGCAGACAGCAAACATGATGTCTGGACGGCTCACAGTGAGATAAATCAGTGACCCGATCATAGATCTATAAAGGCAGCGTTGATCAACAGGCGATCCTTCAGCATCTTAAGTCAGTAATGGTCTTTCTTCCATTAGTGTTTGAATCAATTTTGCATCAGTGAACTTGAATTTTTCCAGCAAACCGTGCACATACTTTCCTTGATGAATAAAAATGCCTCGAGAATCCTGTCGAACTTGTAAACCCAAGAACATAGTCATCTCCCTGAGATCACTCATCTCGAACTTCTTCTTCAACACTCTCTTAAACTCCTTGCAAAGCTCCTCACTGGTTGATCCGAATATAATATCATCGACATAAATTTGAACCAAGATCAGATCCTTGCCCACTCTCTTGATAAACAGCGTTTGATCTATTGTACCACGAGTATATCCATGAGCCAAAAGATGCTCAGTCAGAGTAGCGTACCAAGCTGTAGGTGCTTTGTGCAATCTATACAATGCCTTGTCAAGCTTGTAGGCATATTCTGGATGGACGAAACCCAGTGGTTGCTCAACAAAGATTTATTCCTTCACATCTCCATATAGGAACGCAGTCTTGACGTCCATCTGATAAACAGTGAACCCCATGTAGGACGCGTAGGCTAAGAAGATCCGGATGGCCTCAAGTCGGGCAACAGGGGTGTAGACTTCATCGTAATCCAGACCCTCTATCTGCCTGAATCCCTGGACCACCAATCTTGCTTTATTTTGTACTATTACTCCTGCAGAATCTTGCTTGTTTCTGAATACCCATCGAGTTCCGAGTTTAGATTTCCCTTTCGGCAACTCAACAAGTTTCCATACTCCTAGCTTCTCAAACTGGTTCAGCTCTTCATGCATAGTATCCACCCAGCCTGGTTCTTGCAAAGCTACATCAATAGTTTTAGGTTCAATTTGAGAAATGTAGCATGAGTATAAGCAAGTATTAATGGTTCCTGATGGGCTCCTGGTTTGAACTCCTGCATTTACAAGACCAATCACATTCTCAATTGGATGATTTATTTGAACACTCGTTGGAATGGAAACTTCATGTATGGTCTTGTCTTGAGTTGAATTGGTGTTGCTCGACTCCCCCTCATTAGATGCTTCAGTAGTGTGAACTACAGAAGTAGTAACAATACAATCTTCAGGAATTGGGTCAGGTAACAGTGCAGATCCTGAACCATTAGAGATAACGTCTCCTGATGATGAACCTTCAGGGGATCGATGGGACGTTTGTTGCGAAGTAGGTTGCTCTGTAAAGACCATTCCTGGTGGGTCTATAGTATGATTTCGCGAGCTCCCCTCATCTTGTTCTTCTTCTTCAGTATCACCAAACGAAAGCGATTGTTTCAGAGTGGACACACCTGCATCTGTAGGAATGCTAGACAGAATGTTAAAGGATTTAAACAAATCAGCATAATCATATAACCAGTCTGGACCAACTCTAGCGTCCGTAGAATTTTCTTCGAGCCATTCAATGTTGCACGACTCGATGACCTTCTTGGTTACTTTATTGTATACTCTATAGAAAGATCCTTTAGCGTATCCAATAAAGAAACACTCGTCCCCCTTGACCTCAAACTTCCCATTAGTGTCCATAAGTAATAGTACACACGGACAACCAAAGATACGGAAATGTGAGACCGAGGGTTTACGTCTTTCCAGAATCTCATAAGGTGTTTTCATATGATGTGTGTTTACTAAAGCATGATTCTGGACGTAACAACCCATGCTAACTGCTTCAGCCCAAAAGAAACTAGGAAGCTTCGAGTCGGCCAACATGGTTCGTGTAGCCTCTATAAGAGTACGATTTCGTCTCTCAGCCACTCTATTCGGTTGTGGAGTTCTTGGTGCACTATATTGTCATTCGATTCCCTTTTCAGCGCAGAATGTATCCAAGGTGATATTCTTGAACTCTGTTGGTGCATCTACTGTCTGTTAACTTCGTCTTAATCAAATCTTATGTCTAGATAGGATAAATGAGTACACAACAGGGTTGAATTTAGGGGTTTTATGTGTAATAGTAGGTGATTCCGCTTGAAAGGGTCATTGTGTAGTTCAAGCGAAATCAAGACATGTGATTCCGCTTGAAACTCACATGACTCATTCAAGCGAAATCTCCACTTCTATATATACCCATATGTTGTGTCATTTCAAACGGAATCTGGTCTTGTTCTCTGAGCCGAGGTGCTGTTCGTGTGTCATTTGAACTTGTAAAAAGCTCAGGATTGATCAATAAAAGCATAATTAGGAAGGAACAAGCTGTGTTGACATCTTTTACATTGATTCCGCCTTTGTAATTGATGATGAACTGCTTATACTGACTGTTTAGGGTCACCGAACGATCCAACAAGTGGTATCAGAGCTCAGGACGAGGAGTTCATACCAATTCAGCTTGATTTTACCGGAATCTCACACTTCTACTCTTTCTTTTCTAATTTGAACAAGTTTTCACGGTTGAAATGGCTTAAAACTCTCACATATCAAGCGAAACATAGTGTTAACTAATCCTTGAAAGTTTTGGACTAAAATTTGGATTAAAACTTGATTAAAAACATAATTTCGCTTGAAACTGTTCGTAAAATAATGACATCATAGGTTATTTCGCTTGAAATACCTTGGTAATCTCGCTTGAAAAGTACAATTTAAACTGATTTCGCTTGAAAGCTTTGAGTGATTTCGCTTGAAAGTTCAAGCGAAATAAGAGATTTCGCTTCAAGTAACCTGATTTCACTTGAACTTGAATTGCTATTCCATTTGAAAAACAGATTTCGCTTGAAAAGCTATCTTGCTTAAAAGCTGATTTCGCTTGAAGCTATTTCGCTTCAACTGATTCCGCTTGAATCTGTCTTTTTCAAAACCAAGAACTTTCTAAGTGTTTGTTGATCATTTCAGGTACGTAAAGATGGATGATTTCAATCCGTTTTGTGACGTGTTTGCTTTTGCTGGAAACAGTGGAGATGATACTTCAAACGACACGTCAAACAACACAAATGATAAAGCTCGGAGTGCGAGAAAAACTTTGTCGGATACATTAAGTGTTGAAAGTGCGTATGGGACGTATAACAAACCTCCAAAACTGTTGGCGATAGAAGATTACAATAGGTGGGCTACAAGATTTGATGAGTGGCTTTAAGCCTTTGCATATCAAAGCTGGAAAAGTTTAAAGCTTGGTTATATTAGAGGAGAAAGTTTTGGTGACAGATACTGATGATATTGAAAGATATATTGCTGATGAAAAATGCATCACGTTGATCCATCAGTCTGTGAGAGATGATATAATTTCATTGATTGAATATGAAAATTCAAAGGATCTTTGGGAGAAACTGAGGGTAAAGTGTGTAGGCAGTGCTGAGATAGTGAAAAACAAAAAGAAACTGCTAAGAAAAGAGTTTGATTTATTTGGTTGTTTAAAGAACGAGTCTGTTTCCAAGATGATTGAGAGATTTGGGCATCTGAAATTGGAACTGGCAAGACACAAAATTGTCTATACCCAAGAAGAGTTGGTTGATAAATTGTTCGATTCGTTTCCAAATGAACAAGATTGGCAGTACTTTGCATTAATGCTGAAGAATACTATCAAGTCTGAAGATTTAACAGTGGATCTGCTTATTGAAAGACTGGAGAGTCACGAGTTGGAGATTAAGAAATCTAGCAAAGTTAACAACTCAACTTATCAGCAGAATGTGGAGTTATACTACAGAGGAAATCTACCAAAGACTGGTTCTCCAAGAACATCATTTTCTGTAGAGAGTTCAAAAAATGTGAATCAAGAAACTCCTCACAGTGGTTTTCATAGTGGATCTTCTTCAACAACTCCAAGCCAATCTGCATCAAAGAATCTGTTCCAATGTAATATTGCTGTAGATCTGAAGAACGCTCAAAATTTCAGTGAAGAGTCAGCAAAACAGCAGATGGTGTTCTTAGCGTCGGTGTTAGAATCGTACGAGAGCCTCGTGGCGGGAAAGATTGGAAACACCAACCTGACTAAGGAGGACTATGATCAAATAGATCCTGAAGAGATGGAACTGATCGATATCAGGTGGTGTATGGCCAGTGTAGTCCGGAGAGCGCAACGATTTATGGAGATTACTGGGAGATATTCAATTGGCGGACCTTCCACCAAATTGGGCTTTGACAAATCAAAGGTCACGTGCTTCCGATGTAAACAAAAAGGACACTTTAAACGTGAGTGTCGTAATGCTCCTGCTGATGATACTGCAAATCCATTCCGTGAAGATTACTACAAAAGAGCAATCTACCATCAAAACAAATCAGAACCCCCCAGAATGAAGCAGCTAGAGGATACCCCCAAAGAAAACTCAAGAGCTCTTGCTGTTATTCATGATGATGAGGGTTACAATTGGAGTGATGTGTTACCAGAGGAAGATGCAGTAGGATACGCTTTCGTAGCAAAAGAAGTTCCTTTCAAAGACACAAGAACTGAAGAACAAAAATACCAAGCCAGAAAGCAGAATTTAAGATGATGAGATTATCTAGGGTGTTCAGTGAAGCCAAGAAAGCAAAGAGATGGGATGCAGATAGAGAGTGTTACCTGGATCCTCAAGGAAACATTGCTATTGATGCGAAAACTCTTAGTGTAGAAGCTTTCATTGAGGAATTTGCTGCAGAAGAATATGCCAGACAGAGAGAATGGTGGGGAGGTGAATAAGAGAAAGTTGTAGAGAAAGAAGAAAAAGAAAAAGAAGCAGAGAAGAAGCTGCAGTCTAAGAAGATTGATGATGGGATTATCGATACTTCTCAAGAATTCACAGCTGAAAACTTGAAAAAGATGGCTGACAAAGTGCTTGCTGCAAAAGAACTTGAGGTAGACTCTAAGTCTGAAACTTAGTCTAAAAGCAAGGTTAGTCCAAATGCGTCAACAAGTGAGACAGGTAAGAAAGTCAAAGGAGATAGTGACTGCAAAAGTTGCATGAAAAACTGCAAGTTTTGTAGTACACTCACTTACCTTAGTGATACTAAGGTTGTAGAACTAACAACAAGAGTCAGAAAGGTTGAAGATCAGATTCTAGACCGTGATAAAATGCTAAAAGCTTCAAATGATCGAGGTAAAAATTTAACTGAGAAAATTGAAAATGATAAAATTGAAGTAGAAAGGATTAAGAAAGAAAATGAAAAATTGGTTCTTGATAATCGTAAAATCTCAGAAAATTTGAAAAATTAAAACGAACGGTAAAGGATTCTGATGAAAGAAACGGTAAAACCAATAAAGAAAATGAGCATTTAACTGTCGTTCTTAGACACAAAGAAGAGCAAATCAACCAACAGCTGGATGAGATTGCTAAATTGAAGCTTCAGTTTGAAGAAGCTAAGATTGAGAATGAGCGTATCAATCTGAAATTAAACCAGTTACAACTCCGCAAGCTTTGTTTTACAACACATTGTTCCTAAACCCATCGGGAAAAACAAAGCAGGCGAAGATGTTTACTCGGATGGAACTGGGGTTGGGTATCATCAGGTTCCACCGCCAGTATTAAACAATTTTTCAAAGAAAACATCTGGGTTGGTTAATGATGAAAATGAAACAAATGAAATAAAACTTCCAGAGTCAATTGATGTTACATTTTCTTCATCTGATGATAGTGTTCAAACTGAGATTGTGAAAGGTATGGCTGAAGGTGTTTTGAAGTCTGATAGTGATTCAGTTGAGGATGAAGAATGTTTCTTGGACAAATACATTCCGAAACCAAAGTCCAAAAACAACTTAAATGAAGAACCTACTCTTGTCATGTACAAGATGTCGGGATCGGATAAGTTGTATTCGGATTCTGAGTTTCCACTGGAGAATGTTAATGTTGCTAAATTGACAAATGTGTTCAAATTGGTTGAAATTGATCGGTCTGAGATTGAAGGTCTAAAACAGACGAAGAGGCAAATGAATTTTGAAAAAGATAAAGCTTACTACAAGAAACCTGTTGTTCCACCACGTTTTTATAACAACAATCGAAACAGATGGTCGGGTGGTTATCAGGGTGGTAAGAATTATCAGAAAAAGAATGTTCAAAACAAGAAGTTTGCTGAGAATAAAGTGTTTGTAAAGAGCTCGAGTTCTCATTCAGAGCAGGAGTCTGAGATTTTTTCAAAATCGAATGAAGAGTTCTTTGAGGAGAGGGTCTCACAACCTCAGACTGAAGGCACAAGTCGAGTAGTTGATACTCGTACATGCTTCAAGTGTAACAAAGTTGGGCATATTGCACGAAAGTGTACCAACTTTAAGTCTAAGTCTGAGGTTGTGGAGAGTCAAAAGAAGAAGGTTGATGCAAAAGGAAAAGCTCCAATGGTTGTTGAGGAAAAGGTTTTGAAAAATGACAACATCAAAATCAAAACTGAACCTGTTAAAAATGTGGTAACTAAAAATGACAAATTTTACAAACGGGTTGCTTCATCTCAACAAACATGGAGGCCAAAAAGTTTATCAAAACCAAAGGTTTCAGAGTCAGAAAAACAATCGTCTTCTACCATTCCGGTAAAGATGAACGTTCCTTTGGATCATTATGAACAATTGGAGAAACAATCTTCTACTCCACCAGAGAAGAAGAATGTTCAAAAGAAAGATCAACCAACCGGTCAACTTAAGATAGATGAGTTTTTCTTATACAAAAAGGTTGAGGTTGGATCAGAAGAAAGCTTGAAAATGAATGATAAAAACTTTCCACCACTTTACATTGCTAAAACACATCTTAATGTCAAGTTACCCAAGTCGAAAGAGGCTGGGGTAGCATCAAAATGTCACTAAATATTTTTGATATGTGCAGGAGCTTCCAAGATCCGTTTCACGATGGATTATGGATAGTGGAGCTTCTCGGCACATGACTGGGAAGAAAACCCTACTGTACGATGTTCGTGGGTTCAATGGAGGTTACGTGGGATTTGCAGGCAATCAGGGTGGTCGAATTATTGGAGAAGGAACTTTATCGAATGGCATTGTAACATTTGAAAGAGTTAACTACATCGCCGAGCTTGAAAACAATCTTTTGAGCATATCTTAAATCTGTGATAGGATGTATACAACGCACTTCACAGACAAAGAATGTTTAATCTTGAAACCATGATTTATTGTTCCCGAAGAGTGGATTATCATGAGGGCACCTAGAGTGAATGATCTGTATGTGTTGGACATGAGTGTAGCAACTACAACCACGGGTCAAGCACACTGTTTTGTGTCAAGAGCAACAGAAAAAGAATCAAAGTTATGGCATCGAAAGATGGGCCATATTCACTTGAGAAAAATGAATCACCTGGTACACAACGACTTAGTTACTGGTGTTCATGTGAAAGGTTTTCATCTGGAAGGGGAGTGCATTAGTTGTGTCAAAGGCAAGCAAAAGAAGAAATCACATCCTCAAAAGAAAGTCAATTCAGTTTCTAGACCATTAGAGAGACTACATATGGATCTGTTTGGTCCAGTAAACGTCAAAAGTATTACAGGGGATCTCTACTGTCTTGTGGTAACTGATGATTACTCCAGATTTTCGTGGGTATCATTCTTGAAGTCTAAAGATGAGACATTTGAAAGTTTGATGGCGTTGTTCAGAAAAATTGAAAACTTGTACCAAACTCGAATTAGAAGAATCAGATGTGATAACGGTACTGAGTTCAAGAACAACAGGATGGAAGAATATTGTGATGAGAGAGGTATACTGCAAGAATTTAGTGCTCCTTACACTCCGCAGCAAAATGGAGTAGCCGAAAGAAAGAACAGGACACTAATTGAAACGGCCAGGACGATGCTTGCTGATTCAAAGCT
This sequence comes from Helianthus tuberosus, assembly GCA_030545235.1. Classification (NCBI taxonomy): domain Eukaryota; kingdom Viridiplantae; phylum Streptophyta; class Magnoliopsida; order Asterales; family Asteraceae; genus Helianthus; species Helianthus tuberosus. Next base: position 23,105 of record JARYGA010061395.1, read on the forward strand.
ACCAGCCAATTTTTGGGCAGAAGCAGTGTCAGCCGCTTGCTATACACTCAACTGGGTTCTCACTGTAAAGAAATTCAACAAGACATGTTTCGAGCTGATCAACAATCGAAAACCGAACCTGAAGTATTTAGGACCATTTGGGTCTCCCTGTACAGTTCTAGAACCTTCTGGAAAGTTTGGTGCAAAGAGCTTTGAAGGAATTTTCGTGGGATATGCTAGTCCATTGAAACGAGTATTTGTTCCAAGCTTGAAGCATATCATCGAAGCACAACATGTTGAGTGTCAGGGGTATACTATGCCGCCTCAGAATCCCGGTGACTCGTGGCGTTTTAGTTACGATAAATTGTGGGATTCATTTAACATTGAAGAAGAATCGGATTTCTTTGACGAGTTAGATATTTTGAGAGAGTATGAAGAAGAATCGCAGGAAAGATTCCCAGCAGAAACTTTTGTTCGTCAACAAAAAGCTTCGAACGATGATGAAGCAGGACCAAGTAATGCTGGAGAACATGATGATATTCAGGAATCTCTTGACAATCAGACGGCAGTCAACGATAATCAAGAATCTGAGGATAGACCAGTATTTGATCGTGGTGATTCAGATTCTGAGGGGGAGCAAATCCAGATCTCAAGTCAAACAGTTCTAGTCGATGAACAAGGTGCAAAGCAGAATATCAAAAATTTGGAAGGCGAGGTAGATGTTCCAGGCGAGGTGATGCCAAGAACACTTTCATACCATCCAGAGGAGCTGATAATTGGAGAATTGCAGACAGGCGTTCGCACAAGACGACAAATTGACCAAGGGCTTACTTGTTTTTATTCTACAGTTGCTTCTTTACAAACTAGGTTTTCACTGAGTTGTTTTATTTCGCAGATCGAACCGTGAACATACAAAGAGGCTCTAACTGAAGATTCTTGGGTCAATGCCATGCAAGAAGAGTTGAGCCAATTCGAGAAGTTAGGTGTGTGGAAGTTAGTAGACTTGCCTGATGGTCAAAGGAAGATAAACACCAAGTGGGTGTTCAAGTGCAAGAGAGATGATAGAGGGGTTATTGTTCGTAACAAAGCTCGACTCGTAGTCCAGGGTTTCAGTCAGCAGGAGGGTATAGATTTCACTGAAGTGTATGCTCCAGTTGCTAGACTAGAAGCGATCAGAATCTTCCTAGCATTTGCATCTTGGAAAAACTTCAAAGTTTATCAGTTAGATGTGAAATCGGCATTTCTCTATGGGAAGGTAAAAGAGGAGGTATATATCGGTCAGCCACCGGGCTTTACCAATCCAATCCACAAAGACAAGGTCTATTTGCTAGACAAAGCGCTGTATGGTTTACACCAGGCCCCGAGAGCTTGGTACGAGACATTGTCTCAACACCTACTAGCCAACAGCTTCATTCGAGGAAAAGTGGATGCCACTCTCTTCACCAAAGAGGTCGACGGTCATCTTCTGATAGTTCAGATATACGTGGACGACATCATATTTGGGTCAACAAATGAAAATTTGTGCAAAGATTTTGAAAGAGTTATGAAGCAGAAATTTGAAATGTCATCGATGGGTGAGATGAAATTCTTTTTGGGACTGCAGGTTGATCAACTAACCAAAGGAATTTTCATACATCAAACGAAGTATGTTCATGATATCTTGGAGAAATTCGGGATGTTAGGTTCTACTCCAGCTTCCACCCCATTAGCGACGAACCAAGGGATAAACCCTGATCTCACCGGAGAGAAGGTAGATGAAACGATGTATCGTTCCATGATCGGATCGCTGATGTATTTGACAACTTCAAGACTAGATATTATGTATCCAACCTGCCTCGCAGCAAGATTTCAATCTAACCCGAGAGCTTCGCATATGGTAATTGTAAAAAGGATATTACGCTACCTGAAAGGAACTCCATTACTGGGGTTGTGGTATCCTAGAGAAGGAGATTTCATGCTCGAAGGGTATTCCGATTCTGATTTCGGATGCTGCAAAGTTAACGCTAAATCAACAACAGCGGGGTGCCAATTTTTCGGACCACGATTGGTCACCTGGCAATGCAAGAAGCAGACCTCTGTAGCTCTATCCACATGTGAAGCTGAATATGTATCTGCGAGCAGTTGCTGGTCTCAGATCTTGTGGATCCATCAACAGATGAGAGACTACGGTTTGCAATTTCTAAACACCCCTATCTTTGTTGATAATGAGGCAGCGATAAACATTACTAAAAATCCAGTACATCACGCTAAAACCAAACACATTGAAATTCGTCATCACTTCATTCGCAATTGTTTCGAGAAGAAGTTGATACGAATTGAGAAAATCCACACTGATGATCAAAAAGCTGATTTACATACCAAAGCATTTGATAAAACACGTTTTCAATATTTGCTAAAACTGAACGGTATGAAGCTTTTATCGGTGTTGGAAGAGATTCTTGGCGTTGATGAAGGAGACATTGTAGATGATGTTGAGAAGCAATCTGCAATGGTTTGTCGATTTTTTACTTGTTTTGGTATTTAGGGGGAGAGTATAGGGTATATTTTCAGAAAATACAAAAACAATAAAAAAAATTCAAAAATACAAAAACATGAGATATTTTCAAAATCCAAAAACAATAGAAAACCAGAAAAGAGCTTGTGTAAAAAGGGAAAATGGTAGTACATTGGCTTGACAGTTACGGTATGCTAAAGAAATGTAAAGTTTAAATGCGTTAAACAGTCTCGCTGATGATGTGCCGATAGGTTTTTACACATTTAGTAGGTTTGTTCGGGATATAAACCTAAATCTTTACTTACTTATTTCGTGGGAACACTACTTGGATATATAGGTAACCCCTGAAATTTCGTTTGAAATATCCCTCTTTCTGAGATACTAGGTCTTTATACTCAGTGATATCTGGGGTATTATCCCGGGACTTCTGATTTTGCGGAAGCAATGGCCTAGTCCCCAGAGAATACTTTACCACATGCTTGAAATATAGCGCCGCCCTCAGCATAAATGATAAGACAATAAAATTGCTAATCAATGCTGTTGTAAAAAAGATCCTCTAAAGGGGACCTACTAAAGTCGAATCGTCATCTCTCTGCTGAACGGAAGTTCTGACCTGAGCTCTAACGATTTCGCAATTTAACCCCTTACAGATATCATCTGTGGTATACTCACCTGTAAGACTGAATATTGGGATCTGGATACGAGAGTATATTCAAGAGGTGGGACACATGAATAAGTTTAAGTCTCTAAAACACTAAATCCGTATCCTGGACAGATTGAAACATGTGTGAAAATTTAAGTGGATCAGTATATCGACAATCTAAGCGAATTGTTTAATTCTGGGTATGAAATCAAAGCTTAACGGTACTTGTGACTTGTCGAATAGCTGATATGATTCCCTAACACGCTCATCAAAAATATGTTTGTAAATTGTTTACTGTTACTGCATTTTATTTCTGTATTTCATTTCTAGTTTAGAAGCTTTATTAAAAATTCAAAAAGATTTTACACTTCTGCTTTATTTATCGACGAACCAAAGTGGAAAGCTGATCTTCAGATTCGAATTGAAGCAGATGCAGGAAGTTTCTGGACTGGAGGATGAGTTTGTGAGCTTAACTTGATAAGTTTGTAAAAGTTGAAAAGTTAAAGCAAGTTCATTAATTTAAAACTTGTAAATTTTCAGAAAATGGTTGAACAAAATGTCAGTGTGATTTATCTCAGATCAACCAAGGTCATTAAATTGGACTTGGTAGATTAATTGAGTAATCAGGGTCATTAACTTGGACCTGAATACTTAAGTGGATTTCTATTTCTAATAATATTATCAAATTGAGGTTGAATGGTAAGATTGGATTGAAACTGTTATTTTCATATATCTTATATTTAGGTAGAGATTGTGCAGGTAACAGGAATCCCCATGGCAAAGAAAATGTCAAAGTTTGAATTAGAATTCAAGCCCTAGCTGATCGAGAGGGGGAGTCTGCGAAAGGGGGAGTCAGAATTCTGGATCAACATTCAAAGGGGAGATTGAAGATTAAAGTTTGAAGATAAAAGATTGAAGGAGCTATTACAATGTAAAGACAATTTGGAAAAAGACAAAGACTAAAGTCTCGGCGCCAAAGACTTCGTCAACATCCAAGGGGGAGTCTGTTGGTGCATCTACTGTCTGTTAACTTCGTCTTAATCAAGTCTTATGTCTAGATAGGATAAATGAGTACACAACAGGGTTGAATTTAGGGGTTTTATGTGTAATAGTAGGTGAATCCGCTTGAAAGGGTCATTGTGTAGTTCAAGCGAAATCAAGACATGTGATTCTGCTTGAAACTCACATGACTCATTCAAGCGAAATCTCCACTTCTATATATACCCATATGTTGTGTCATTTCAAAAGGAATCTGGTCTTGTTCTCTAAGCCGAGGTGTTGTCCGTGTGTCATTTGAACTTGTAAAAAGCTCAAGATTGATTAATAAAAGGATAATTAGGAAGGAACAAGCTGTGTTAACATTTTTTACATTGATTCCGCCTTTGTAATTGATGATGAACTGCTTATACTGACTGTTTAGGGTCACCGAACGATCCAACAAACTCTATCCCATTGTCTGATAGAATAGCCTTCACTCTTGTATTTGCTTGATTTTCAACCAGAGTGATGAATTGTTTAACTAAACCCGTAGTCTCATTTTTGTGACTCAGAAAGTAAACCCAGGTGTAACGTGAATAGTCATCAACTATCACGAGACAGTACGACTTTTTGCCGATGCTTAGCACATTTACAGGACCAAAGAGATCCATGTGAAGTAACTCGAGCACAACTTTGGTCGAGGGTGTAGACTTGGATTTATGAGGCTTTCGATGTGATTTTCCTTTGGCATAAGCAACACATTTCTCTACCAGCATGAAGTCTTTGATTGGTAGATGACGGACCAATTGACCTTTGGCAAGTCGATTCAGATTCTTCATGTTCACATGCCCAAGGGGACGATGCCACAACAGACCATCATGTTCTAAAATCTTCGAGAAGAGGCAAGTAATTTCTTCACACGGTTTCTTGTTCATATCAATGACATATGCATTTCCTCTTCTCTCAGCAGTTATCAAGACACGATTCCTGGTTTCAGCACATAACATCCCTTCTTTGTAAAGTGGACTGAATTTCCTCTATCACAGATCTATGAAATGCTCAACAGATTGTGTTTCAGTTATGGGACGTAGTTCACATTCTTGAAGCTTAGTATGCTGTTTCACACTGTTCCTTTTAACGTGATTCTGCCATATCCTCCTCCTGTAAAAGATATATGTCCACCATCAAATTCTTTTACATTGACGAGTTGGGACAAGTCTCCAGTCATGTGCCTGGAACAACCACTTTCCATGTACAAAAGTCGCACGGCAGTCCTCCACAGCTGTTCTTGCACGATTAGCGGGATCAGTTAGAGTTAGGAACCCAGCCCATAGTGGATCTAGGTTTTCCTTGAGCGTCGATGTATGTCACTCTATTCCAAACTAGATTATCTTTGTTTTGAAAACTTTGAAGGATTTTTACTGGCAGATTTTTGTTGAGATGTCAAAGATTGGGCAGCCTTAGCTTTGGGTTTCCAATGTTTATGTGACCATTGATAATTGTAATTACCAAAAGCTTTATGTTAATAACTTTGAAAAGTAGTTTGTTGATTTTGATTTCTTCGTCTGGCTGTATTCCAATCTTGATCAGAAGGTTTAGCTTTACGGTAGTTATTCTTCACTGTCTCAGACTTTGCAGTCATCACTGACTCTGAACAACGTGATCGGTTTGGCTTGACCTTCTGATTTTGTGAACTCTTATTCTCTGATTGTGTCACACCCCGACCGCGTAAAACAACAAACTGCGGTGGAAACATTGGGGAGTGTCATAACAGAATTATTGTTTCACAACACATGGTATTTAAAGTTTGGTTTTATTTATTAAATTGTTTACATTGTCTTGGGGATAACAAAAACATAACATGAATAAAACTGTCTTTCATAGTTTTAAGTCACTAAGGCCCGAGTCCGCCTAAGTGTGTCATAGTCATCATCAAACACTAGCTCCTGAAACACATATCAAAATAAGTACATCAGCATAAAAATGCCTGTGAGATACATAGGTTTTGTTCATGAAGGATTCATGACTTGTAGTTAAAAGAATTGTTTAACAAAAGTAGTCATGAACCTTATAAAAATGTTTTCTTTTATAAAACCATATGAAAATCGAAGTGAAATCAGATGATAATAAAAGAATGATGTATGGTTAAATAAATAACCAAGTGAAAATCAGGTGTCATGTCTTTGTCTTTGTCGAAGTGGTTTAGATAACGCTACGATATGTAATATCATAAAAGCACTTATATATAGGAAGTACCAACAACGTATCCACCATGCTTTTATCATATTACACATGCCTCGTTATTTAAATCACTTATCAATAACCATCAAAAATGTCTTGTTAAACGTTATGTGTAAACAATGTCCAATGTCAAGTGTAAACCATGTCTTGTATAATCAAATGTTATGTATGGCAAGTAAAAAGTATTTACTCAAAACATATATTTAATATCAATGTGTAACCAATGTCATGTATGGTGAATAAAGAGTATTTACTCAAACCATATGTAAAATGTACAAAACAATGTCTTTGAATAAACCTAAGTTTAAATCAAAAGTTATGTTTTGCAAAAACCAATGCTTTATTATTACAAACATTTATGTGGTAATGTTTATCGCATACATTCAAGCCTTGCGACTGTCGGATAAACCCTTAACAAGTCAAAGGTTTATCAAAAATGTTTTCGGATTCTGTCATTCCCTACTTCCAAACAAACCTAGGAAGCCAGGAACGGGATTTGTCAAGTCCTATGGTACCATTACATACTACCGAGCGGCGTGATCAATGTTAATGAATGTATTATTGTCCTGTTAAACATACCAAATACCATAACAAATGTAAGCATGTCATGTGAAATCCATGTACTAAGTATGCTAAGTAAACATACGGAGTAGAAATGTCCATGAAATCAATGTGCCTATATGCTGAGTAAACATATGCCGCAGAAATGTAATGTAAATCAATGTGTGCCCATATGCTGAGTAAACATATGCAGCAAAAGTGTTTATGAAATCAATGTGCTAGCATGCTCAGTCAACATACATAGCAAAACATAATTGAAATCATGTACTATATATGTACAAGGTGAACATAGCAAGCATATGTCATAAAAGCATGAAAAGCATGAAAGTAACAATGTAGGCACATGTGTATCACCCCAAAATATTTGAAAGCGGTAAAAGAGGGGACTATGTACTCATTTGGGATTGCTTAATAGTCTTGAAATAAAGACCAATTAAAGCTTGAAGGATCACGGAATCAAACGGCACCTAGTATAGGTAACTATGTTAATAATCGGATCCTAAAGCGGAGGATAGGATAGAATGTAGTTCTATAGATCAAATGAGTATTGGAACTCATATGGCATGATTTAATAGACCTAACATTCTGATTAGAAAGTTATCCTAAGTGCTTTTGACCCGTTTCGACTCGTTAAGGTAGTTTAAGCTACTTTAACGTGTCGTTGGCGTAAATATAAGGTCGGATGGTTATTTATGTCATATGTTAAGTCTTACATGCCCAATTATGTTTAAAAATATTATTAAATCAGTTTAGATGTCAGAAACTTGATTACATATGTTAAAAATGAATTTATGCTCTAAAAGGGCATTTTGGTCATTTTTAATGGGCATATAAATGACTTAACGAATAACTAAACAACTAAGTGATCATAAGGTATAACCTCAGTAGGTTATTCCCTATACAACTATGATCACTAAATGAGTTTGGTCGGATCCTTATGATCGACCAAACGGGTCGGGTTCGAAAGTCAAAGCGGTTGTTAAGACCGCTTGACTTATGACCCTAAATAAGCACTAAACTAGTATTGACGAGTTAAACATGTCAAAACATGTTTAACTAAGTTAGAAAACCATTTTGGTATAAAAAAAGTGTTTTGATACCCCAAAATAGTTCCGTCGCAAAATGCTCATAATTGCGCATTTTGACTGAAATTTTGACTCGTCACTACGACTAGTCAACGTGGTAATCAGTAGGTATAATTGCAGGGGATTATAACCATCGTGATTACAATCACGTTGCAAAGTTCAATTGAAATTTAATTTGAACAATTCATGGTCAAAACCGAAAGTTAAACGGTAGTCAAACTGTTTGACTTTCAACTTTTAATTGCTGAAAATAAATAACTAGCCATGAAAGAACACATACAAAATGTTCTAAGGCCAGAAAGATGAACTAGAATCTCAATTGGGAGGCATCCAATAATGGTAGCAACTCCACTTAGAGTTCAAGAAATGACAAAGATGGAATGAGCAAGGAAATGGGCAGAATTTGAAGCCTATTTATAGTGAATGATTACAAGTGGTTGGAAAAGGGATTAAAGCCTTAGAGATCACTTAATTATTCCCACAATATTGAAAACTATGAATAAAACACAATGTGCAGCAAGCTAAATTTCAAAAACCAACTTTCTGTGCAGATATAGGCGTCGCCGGATGCGACGGCAAACACCCTCAGGGTCGCCGGACGCGAGGGCATGAGCCTAGGTTTCAGAAGTTGATAGCTTTATTCCCTGCAACTCAAAACTTGGTTTTTAACACTTTTAACCACCGTTATGCCAATTTTAAGGCTCTACAAGGATGTTAAAGCATAGAGGACTTGTAATATGCTTGGTAATATCACGGATGTCGGTTAGTTTGGTCGTACGATCGCGTTTTTCGGTTAATTACGACGAAACTCGAACGGACACGAAAACAATCCAAATTAAGCGATGAATGGTACTTTTGCATTCCTATCACTAAAATATAATATTTTAGTGTTTAAAAATTTTTTGGATGTCCGGATTTGGCCAGAACGTAAGATATGCGCGTATATGCAAACTTCCGTAGTTTTTGACGCTTTTAGTCCCTGTGATCAAATAAGCGAATTTTCGAATACCGAACCCCTCAAAACTTATTTCTAAGCTATGTTAAAGGTATTTTGGGTATGTTTAGCTTATGATCTTGTTCCGGAGTGTACGTTGCTGTACGAAATGGTAGACTTTTGCAGTTTGACGCAAATAGTCCCTGTGATCGAATAAACTTGTTTTTGCCATACCAAACCCTTCAAAACTTATTTATAAGTTATGTAAAAGTTATTTAAGGTATGTTAAGCTTATGTAACTATCCCAGAGTGTTTGTCACATTATACTAATTACGTTTACGCATCAGTTTGTGTATAACTTTCCAGAAAGCGATTAAGAGTTTGAAATCGAACAAAAATGAAAACGTGCAAATGTCAAACATAAATAAACAAATATTAGAATCAAAACACATTGTTTGATTGATATATGAATTGTTCAGAGTTGTACAATGATTACACAAGCATAGGTGTCATAGTCTCCCCTACTTTAGGAAATTTCGTCCCGAAATTTATTTAGAGGAAACTTGTGAGAATAGATGTGGATATTTTGCCTTCATTTGATCTTCACGTTCCCAAGTAAATTTTGGGCTATTTTTAGATTCCCAGCGAACTTTGACAATTGGTATGCGCTTGCGTTTGAGCTTTTTGACTTGACGGTCCAATATTTCCACAGGCTTCTCGACAAAGTGCATCGTGTCATCAACACGAATTTCATCAAGTGGTATGTGGAGGTTTTCATCAGCTAAACACTTTTTAAGATTGGACACGTGGAAAGTTGGATGAACATTTCCAAGTTCAGGAGGTAGCTATAGTATGTAGGCCACTTTTTCGATTCTTTCAATGATCTTGAATGGTCCAACATATCGTGGCGCAAGTTTTCCTATCTTTCCAAATCTAATCATACCTTTCCAAGGGGATACCTTGAGTAGGACGTGATCACCGACATGAAATTCCAAGGGCTTGCGTCGTCTATCCGCGTAACTCTTTTGACGGCTTCTAGCTGTCTGAAGGTTATCGCAAATCTTTTTGACTTTGTCTGTAGTCTCTAGAATGAGTTCAGGTCCAGTAAGCTGAGTTTCACCAATCACATTCCAGCAGACTGGTGAACGACATTTTCGACCGTATAAAGCCTCGAAAGGAGCCATGTTGATGCTGAAGTGATAACTATTGTTGTAGGAGAGTTCGATCAACGGTAGATACGAATCCCAACTACCACCAAAATCGATCACACAAGCTCTAAGCATATCCTCCAGTGTCTGGATTGTTCTTTCAAATTGAACATTTGTTTGCGGATGATAAGTTGTGCTCAAATTAACTTGGGTTCCCATGGAAGGTTGCATGGTTCTCCAAAATTGAGACGAGAATCGAGCATCTCTATCAGATATAATGTTCAAAGGAACACCATGTTGGGATACAATCTCATCCACATAGATTTTAGCAAGTTTGTCAGCAGATAGATCCTCACGGATCGGCAAGAAATGTGCTGACTTTGTAAGACGATCAACAACTACCCAAATGGCGTCATGACCTCTTTTAGTGCATGGCAATTTGGTAATGAGATCCCTAGAAATGTTTTCTCATTTCCAAACTGGTATCTCTGGTTGCTCCAATAATGCAGAGGGATGTTGATGTTCTGCCTTAACCTTGAGACAAGTAATGCATTTTGATACATATAAGGCAATGCCTTTCTTCATACCCGGCCACCAGTACTGGGTTCGAAGATCCTTATACATTTTATCTGCACCAGGATGAATTGAATAACGAGACTTGTGAGCTTCATCCATTAACAAGGTGCGAAGATTGTCTTGCTTTGGAACCCACAAACGATCCATGAAATAATATTACCCATTGTTCTTTAGTTCAAGATCAGGCTTAATATGATATGGTAATTCCTTACCCATCAAGTCTTGTGTAACACAAGTATGTTGAGCCTGAGAAATGTGCATTTGAATATAAGATCGAACCTGAACACAGTGAAACTTGACACGTTCTTTACGACTTAATGCGTCAGCCACAACATTCGCCTTACCAGGATGGTAGCGAATTTCGCAATCGTAGTCGTTTAGAAGTTCTACCCAACATCGTTGCTTCATGTTTAGTTCTTTCTGATTGAAAATGTGCTGGAGACTTTTGCGGTCAGTGAAAACTACACATTTTTTACTGTACAAGTAGTGTCTCCAGATTTTGAGAGCAAAAACTACAGCGTCTAACTCAAGATCACGAGTCGTGTAGTTCTTCTCGTGTACCTTTAGCTGTCTTGATGCATAGGCTATGACTTTGTTTCTTTGCATGAGTACGCAACCAAGGCCTAAGTTGGATGCATCACAGTATACGACAAAATCGTCATTGCCCTCAGGTAAAGATAAGATAGGTGCATCACAGAGTTTCTGTTTCAAGGTCCGAAAAGCTTCTTCCTGTTTGGGCCCCCACTCAAAAGGTTTATTCTTTTGAGTTAAAGCAGTGAGACGAACCGCAATTTTGGAGAAGTTTTCAATAAAACGACGGTAATTATGACACCCCAGGAAACCAGGAAAACCACGCAAATTAACTAGCTTCCTCAGTAACCACGTGCTAAATTTCGGGACGAAATTTTCTTAACATGGGGAGAATGTGACAACCCTCGTAATTACATGTATCCGTACGATTAATTAATATTAAATTGTGCTTATCGATTGTGCAGAAAATTGACAAAATGATCCTGTATGCTTTTTCTAAGTGTTGAGAATTAAAAGTGTTACAAAAAGTTACATAAAAGACACTATACGGAACAACCCAACACTTTAACGAACCGGTATCTAACCGAACTACCGGACATTACCCGGGACACCAAAATATTGCAAGAAACATTGTTTAATTATTTCTTGGCTAGTTATGATCCCCGTACACCATAACACCCACTAGAATATCTACTAACTAACATATGTAACTATATACTTGAAATTGAATTACTAACTAACTAGTTACCATCAAATTTACAATTAACCCCCCCCCCCCTTCTCCATATCTACGGCCCCATGTGGGGGACCCCACCACTAGATTCATTTCAAGATTTTATTTGATTGTTGCTTGATTTACTTGCTATGAAGATCTTATATGTATGGTGCCAAAGATTTACAAGATCATTTTCATATCATTCTTATCACTCCAACACTCAACTCCACCCTACTCCCTCCATCTCTCTCTCTCCCTCTCGGCCCTCCCTTGTGCCGCCACCACCACCACCACCTAGCAACCACCATTAATCCACTTTCAAGCTCCATCCAAGTATTAGAAGCTGTCTTGTGAAGATTGAAGCTTGAAGAACCTTCATCCATTGCTTTTATCATCCACTTTCATCACCTTTTCTCTAGTGATCTTCCCTAGCTTAAAGCTAGTTGTAAGTCCTTGATTAACCTTTGTTTACTTCCATTTTTGTAACAACCCGAAAATACAAATTCTTATATTATAATAACATTTTGAATAAATAAGAATTTTAAACTAACTAGGAATAATGTTAACCTAGTTAGAGAATGAGTTGTGAGTAGTTTAGGAGTGAAAATTTATAAAGGACGAAAATTGAGGGACCAAAAGTGTTAAAGTGAAAACTAATATTAATAAAACATAAAAATTAAAATCAAAACACACTTGTTTGTGTGTTACTGATATCGACCAGAAGGAGGGGCGAACCCCAGGCTCCCTAAGAACCCTAGCTCAGTTAAATCTCACAAATTGAAGGTCAAGATTGGTCCCAAATCGAAATTTGAGCATAGATTAATGATCTCCATTGCAAGGAGATCATAAGGTATGTAAAATTTGACAAAAACTCTCTACTTGAAATTCTCATGAATTTAGAGAACTTGAAATCTGACGATGCATGTGTGATTTGTAGTTGAATTAGGGATATTAAAATGTCTAGGAGTAAACCCTAGACAAGTACATGTTGAAATTATACTAAATTCTAGTGAAATCCATGGTCACCATTGTAGGTGACTAGTGGGTTATGTAGAAATTGATACACACAAGGAAATTTGGAGTTTTTCTAGTGTAATTTGACCTAAGTAAAGTTATTTCAGAATTATAAAGACAAATATGTATGTTAGATAGTTTGATTGATGAAAATTCGGGTTATATGGCAAGTCATGAGTTTTTTTTTTTTGGTAAAAGGTTACCCCGGTGATTCTATATATTCACAACCAAAAAGAAACAAGTAGTGTAGAGAGTCTACACTAGTTCAATCAAGAGACATGCCTCATGAAAGTAAAACCTGAAAAGCCAAAAAACAAACAAAGCATCCAACCAACTAAAGGAAATCAACTAGACAAAATTCTAGACCGAAAAACCAAAACAAACGAAAAAACTAATCAGCCCCCATCGTCGCTCTTTTCATACGCGTGGATCTCCCATTCTTCAAGAAGCTTCCGCACCCTAACGGTGTCCTTCAACTTTGCTCCCATCAACTTGTATCGCACTGTTTTTGTAATAACATCACTAATCGTCTCAGGAGGTCTCAATTGATTTTTAAACAACCTGGCATTCCTCTCTTGCCAAATATTGTAAGCTGCAGCCGTAACGAGAAGCTTAGCAACATAAGTTTCAGCCCTCTTTTGATGAGCACGAGCACAAAGCCAGTTAATAATCTCCGACCATTTCGGACAAACCGAGTTCATCCCCCCTATTCCTAATATGAGCCCACACTTGCGATGAGTACTTGCATTCAAAAAACAAGTGAGGGTGAGAATCAACATTCTCAAAGCACAATAAACAGCATATCATATTCATGTTTTTTCTACGAGATAGATCCCATTGCAGAATCTTATCTTGCGTGAGGAGCTTACGTTTCATAATCAACCACATCATGAAAGCATGTCTAGGAATACACTGGGCGAACCACACAATGCTACACCAATCAACTTCCGGCTCTCTATGTCGCAACGAGTGCCAAACCCCCGAAGACGAAAACCCATTAAGATCATCACCATCCTTCCATAGTAGCCTATCGGTTTTCAGGGGATCCAAAAGAACTTGATCAATCTGAATAAGGACAGGGAATAAGTTCCTCCAAGCCGTAGGCCATCTCCAAGCTCCATTCGAATACACATCGGCCACCGAATCATCCAACCTAAAGTCAGCATCAGTGATAACTCTAGACGATAAAAACTCACCAAGAGGCCCCAATTCGGTCCAGTTATTGTATCAGGCTGAAGTGTTAGCACCATTTCCTAAATCCGACCATATATGTTTTCTAACCAACGGCCGCATCTGAGTAAGTTTTCGCCAAGACCAACAGCTATTCGAAGGCGTTTTGCATACCCAGAAACTCTTGCCCTTTAAACGATACGAATGCACCCAATCAACCCACAAGGATTCTCGCTTGGAGACAATGCTCCAAATATGAGACGACATCAGCGCTTTATTCATATCCCCAACACGTCTAATACCCAGACCACCTTCATACTTAGGCGTACAAACCGAATTCCAAGAAACTTTAGATTTACCTTTATTGAACATAGAGTCTTGAGACCATAGAAAGTTTCTCATTTTAGCTTCAAGCTCTTTAATAATCCGAGCCGGCAAGACAAAAACCGAGGACCAATAAATATGCATAGAAGAGAGCACTGAAATAATAAGCTGAAGTCTTCCCGCAAATGATAAAAGCTTATTCCTCCAGTGCATAATACGTTTCTCTAATCTTTCCACTAGCACACGACAGTCATTGTACCCAAGCCTAGCCGAAATCAGGGGAACCCCCAAGTACTTCACAGGCAACTTTCCTTCCGTAAAAAGCATGATATCTAGAATAGCTTGTTTAGTTTGATTGTTAACATTGCAAAAGAAAACCGTGCTTTTCTGGTTGCTAGGCACTAACCCCGACATCTTGGTGAACTTCGAGAGAGAAGACATAATACAATTAGCCGAATTTACTTCCCCTCTAGCGAAAAGAAATAAGTCATCTGCAAAGCAAAGATTAATAATTTGCTGCTTTTCACATCTATAATGGAATTTAAACGAAGAATCAATTCGAACCGAATGTTGCAAAATGTTCGTTAAGACCTCCATAACTAGAGTAAATAAATATGGGGAGATTGGATCCCCTTGCCTTAGCCCACGGTTGCCTCTGAAGAAACCATGCACTGAGCCATTCACACAAACCGAGAAAGAGGTAGTAGACACACATACCATAATCCACTCCACCATTTTACTATGAAAACCAAACCCAATCAGCACACTTTTAAGAAAACCCCAATCCACCGTATCATAAGCTTTCTGAATATCTACTTTAAACGCACACCTTGGAGGACCCGCATCTCTATGATAATTATGAATTAACTCTTGGGTTAACAGAATATTATCCGATATCTTCCGACCAGGAACAAAGGCAGATTGGTTGATACTAACAATATCATTAAGAGCTCCTTTAATTCTGTCAGCAACAATCTTACTAATGCATTTGTAAAAAACATTACAACAAGCAATCGAGCGAAAATCAGTAACAAGCATAGGAGTCGAAACCTTTGGAATAAGCACAATGAGAGTATGATTCAATTCCCGAAGCAGGTTACCCGTTTCAAAGAAGTCTTTAATCGCATTAGAGACATCATTACCCACTAATGACCAAGCACTTTTTAAAAAGGCTGCCGTATACCCATCCGGCCCAGGTGCTTTGTCGTTACCAATAGAATACATCGCTTTTCTGACCTCCTCCGTCGTTACTTGGCGAACCATATGAGAAGCCACATTATAAGATAGCGTTTTTGGGAATAAATCCGGAGCCGGCTGAAGCGAAATGTCACCTTGAGAACCAAAAAACTTTTCATAGTGCTGAACAAACGCTTGATATACCATGTCACCCTCATAGGGAATACCTCCCGAATCAGTAATAACATCAATTCTGGAAAAATGGTTTCTGGCTTTCAAAGAAGAATGAAAAAAAGCCGTGTTCATATCACCCGCAGCTAACCAATCCACTTTTGATTTTTGTTTTAGGAACCGCTCCTCATCCAATAAAGCCACCTGTAAATCCCGGCTAGTAGAAGCCTCATCGGCCCGGAGATCAACATTAAACGGATTCTGATCAATATTTTGTTGAATCACATCCAACTTCAATCTAAGGCTATCGACTTTCTTATGGAGATTCCACTGCTTAAAAAGCAACGACCTCAGCGGGTTTTTCAGCAAACGGAGTTTTTTGACAACTCTAAATTGATGCACACCGTCAACATGCGTATCCCAACCCTTATTGACAATCTCTAAAAATTCTGGTTTAAAAACCAGAAAATTTGCAAATTTAAATGACCTCGGCTTCATTTTCATAGCTTCCGGGATAGATAGAATACATGGGCAGTGATCCGAAAGCCGATACGGCTTGAAAATAGCAACCGAGTTCGGGTATTCAGCCAGAAAATGAGTGTTCCCCATCACCCGATCAATCTTCTTTAGTAACCCAACCCCTTGCTTTGGCTTTTGGTTCCAAGTAAACTGAATACCTGACCGATTAATATCAACCACTTCAATGTCATCTACACAAGATTGAAACTCCGTCATACCAATAGATATGGAAGACGTTCCCATAGATTTATCCTCTATATTTAGCGCCGAATTGAAATCACCCATAATAAACCACGGACTATCAGCAACAAGGGTTTTGTGCATAGAAAGTTGGTGCCATAAATCTCTACGGGTCACATAATAGTTGGCTGCGTAAACAATAGAACAAAAAGCCATCCTCTTATCCAATTTAAACACGAGTTGGAGATGCATAACCTGAGACGACTGAGCTAAGATCATCACATCAAAGATGGCCGGATTCCACCCAATAATGATTCTAGTGCCTTTGTCACAACACCCACCATTCGAAGTCCAATCCCACGAGCGGAAAACGGACTTACACACACTCGCCAATTTAGCAACATTCACATGGGACTCTAAAATAGCACACAAACTCAACTTATAATTCTTCACTGCCTGCCGAACCTCCATTTGTTTAAGCGGGCGGTTCAACCCCCTTATGTTCCAAACCGCGAGACTAACCATCAGTAACTACCTGAGAAGGAGTGCTTGCCCCTTGTTTACTCTGTATCTTTAGCGCACCTTGCTGCATAAAAACATCCATTTCATTATACACTTCTTCAACCTCATCATCCGTATCCTCCTGGCCCTTACCCGATGATTTCTTGCTAGTACCCTCCTCCGAATCAGCTTGATTTAAGACATCAAAAGGGTTATTCAATTTAATGGCCGATGAAGTTGACCCATTATCGCCTTTCGGCTGAGGTTTTGAAGCCACCGGCCGATATTCAAACTTGTTTTTCTGTTTATTCACCGGAATGCCCACCTTTCTAGCAACTTTCTTACCATGAACTTCAGTATAACCATCCTGATCGACATTCGGAACCTTTTTCATTTGCCTATTCTTTTGAATATTACGATTTGGCACATCCTGCCTAACATTTTTCATTGGGTTTTTAGGACACTTCTCAACCGCATGACCAAACACACAACATGTAGGACAACGGTGCGGGCTCCACTCATACTCCACATACATAGTTTCTTTAATAAAACCCTCCCCTTCCGGTTCAGGTATCGCCATTGTAACCTCTTCACGAAACTCTTTATCAGCCGAAATTTCCACCAAAGCTCTAGCATAACTGCTACGGCCTCACGAATCCGTACACATAGATGTTGTAAAAGAATCCAGCATCTTTGGCTCCCCAATTGTTGTAGCTATCAGACTAAGGCCATCTTCCGTGTAAGCCGCAATAGGAACCTCATGAATTTTAACCCATACTTGTACCTTCTTTACTTCTTTCTTTTCCAGCTTGGTCGTAGGAGTCCATATGTTTAGGAACAACGGTTGCGACCTGATAATCCACGGACCATCTTTGAGGACATTCAACATTCCGCCTTCATCATTAAACTTAAAGAAGAAAAAACCATTGGCATTCATCATCGTCTTTTGCAACCCATACTTCTTCCAATTAACCTTAACAAAATAGTTAACAACCGGGAATGCAACTCGGTCCCCCAAAAAATACCCGTAGATAGTATTAGACAATTTCTCCTGCACGGTTCGGACGGATTCCTTGGGGAGAACAACGTCACATCCTTCATGCACAGCCGAGCTAGACAACGAATGGAAGTTAACTTTCTGAATGTTACTAGCTGTGACCGAATCCGCATAAGACTTAGGGGTAGAGCTACTTCCCTGAACCGTATGTGATCCCTGAAAAACATCAGCAGCCCTACTATCCTTTGGACCTTGATTCACCGACGGTTGAACCGGGACGGTGATCTTAGTTAATTCATCGATGACATTAAATAGTTTTGGATCAGCCTGAGAATTCTGCAACGTACCACGCCTAGGAAGCACAGGATTTCCATCAATACTTACCACTCTACTCGCCAAACCCTTTATCGGTAATGGCGGCTTTCCCCGATCACCCTTATCAAAGTCACCAGGTTTTGAACGATCATCCATAACTAATCAAGACAACTCTCACGTGAAACCAGAATAATAAACAACCATGCACCCGTATACCCAAAACCCTAATGCCGCAACCAGAAAACGAAAACAAAGAGAGCCAAAACCCTAATCCTATAAACCCTAGACTGAAACCTGAACCCTTAATCGATTAAACCTGAGCATCAATCTAGCTAAATTAATCTCAGTTAACCACAATCAACGACTACCAGTTTAATAAATCAGGGTTCTTGAATCAAAACTAGAGCGGCGATTATAAGAAAAACGAAAAAACCCTAGTTCTAAATCGATCCCTGATGCTAACGAGTTCGTTATAGAGTTTTGCAAGATCAAAGCCTCTAATCACAGACTGTTATACACAAGATCACGAAGAAAAACATAGGATTCCTGATGAACAAGGAAATCGCCTATAGGAGAGAGAGCTTAGGGTTATCAGATAGTCATGAGCTTGTTAATGAATGAATTAAAATTCTGCCCTTAAGGTGTTTATATAAATGCCTCAAAGAAGACTTAAACTAGAAATCTAAAAGTAAAACGCATAATTATGATGTTTTGGCAAATTGTGCGATATGTGAATTTAAAAGAGTTCTAAACGTAATGTGATTGAACTCTATAGGAAAGGACACCGGAACATCGAGTGGACAAGCCAGTGGCGACTTGCGTTTGAAGGGCGTACTTTGAAGGTATGTAACTTAACTCGTTACATTGGGTAATTTGATAACCAGCATATGTGTAGTTGAATTTTAGAATAGAAGTCGAATTGAATTAAAGCGATAATGTTCGCTATATTGAATAATAGGTAAAGAATTGGTTAGATCGCGTTGGTAGTCATCAAAATGGAGGATTCCATAGATGAGCCAAACGGGTCAAATAATCAAATGATGCGTGGTTAATGCATTGTAATATGATCACTCGGTCATTGTTATTGTTCGTAAAAGACATATTAGAATACGAGAAATCAGTGTCTTGGTTGTTAGAATGAGAAATCTTAGAATTTGGTTTGGGCAAAATAACCAAATCAAACAAAACATGGAATTGCAGTGGCTACCGTAAATTACGGTATTACGGTATCCACCGTAATTTACGGTAGAGGCCAATAATTTAAGGTGGTTCACTCCTGAGTTACGGTGGACCAGAAATATAAAATGACTACCCTAACTTACGGTAGATACCGTAAGTTACGGTAGAGCCTGGAAATCTTGGATAACTTTTGTATATCATAGCTAATTGAATCCGTTTCTAAACGTTGTTTTGATTAAGCAATAATTCCAAGAATTCTAATACTAATAATTGTCAAAGTTTCAGTTTGTAGGTGTTGCACGTATGTGGATGAAGATCTAGCATGTTTTGAAGAACCAAACACAAACTTTTGAAGCTTCCGCGTTATCTAACTCTAATAGACAATGTTTTTTTGAATATGTAGACTATTTGTTAAACAACTTATGAATGTTTGAATTAGTCGTTAGTTGACTAATGTTTTGCTACTTATGAACTTTATCTATGGAACTTATGTTATAAGTTGGACATCTTTTATATAAATTTTATGAATTTTTATTAAATTCAAGTAGTAATTAGATGGGTGTTATAAGTTGGTAATCAGAGCCTAAGGTTGTCAACAAGTGTTCGGTTCAAGCTTGATCGATCGTCCGGTAAGAATTAACTTATTATTTTAATAGATTATATCTTATGTAAGAAACGAGAAGTAAATTAATGTGCATGGGAAGAGTGTGTTAATTCACTCAAACCCGGAAAGTGCACCAAATGCGAACGGTCAAAGAAAGTTAGGAACTTGGCTAAATCGAAACAAATGAAGTAATGTTATAAATGAAATGTTTAACGTTTAATGTAAACATTTCAGTTTCAAGATGTCGAAAGGAAACGACAACGATCCGGTGCCGACAAGCACCGAACAAATGAAAGAGATAATTGCCGAAGAAGTGGGGAAGGCAATTGAAGGTAGTATATCCGAGTTTATAGACAAAATTCAAAACACGGTGTTGTCGATTGTCGAAGAACGAGTCAAAAGGTTAGAAGATAGTGTCAACCTTATAAAAGATAAATCGGGAGAACGTAAAGGATGCTCGTACAAAGAGTTTATGGCGTGTAAACCGCCAATTTACAACGGGGAGGTTGACCCGATAATATGCCAAAGATGGTTGAGCGACGTGGAAGGAGAATTTTAAAGGACCCATTGTGATGAAAGTGACTTTGTTGCTTACAGAACGGGTCAGTTGAGAGGTCAAGCCAAAGATTGGTGGGACAATAAAAAGAATGAAATAGGGGCCGAAGCGGCGAGGGCCATGACATGGGAGGAGTTTAAGACGCCGTTTCTTAAACATCACAGTCCCAAAGCTGTCATTAATAGAATCAAGGAAGAGTTCATGCAACTTAGGCATAAGGGCGAGACCATAGACAAGATTACGGCGACGTTTATGGATAAGATGAAGTTTTGTAGTGAGTTGGTGATGAATGAAGAACATAAGATATACTACTACTATAACATGCTGAGCGCCGAGTATAGGGAGTTTATGACTCCTTCGAAATACGAGACCCTTACCGAGATCATAAACGTTGCCCGAGAACGGGAAATTGAATTGAAGAAGCAAGTTGAAAGGGGTGAACGAAGGGCACAGGATGTGAATCCAAGCCCTACAAAGAAAGCTCGATCGGTGGAATCGGGAAAGAAAGTGGATGCTAAAGGCGGGTCGCCAAGTTGTAAGGTGTGTGGAAAGGGGCACAAAGGTGAATGCCGCTTCAAAGACAAGCCATGTCCGGTATGTGGGAAGACGGGACACACCGCATCATTATGTTTGAGCAAGGTTTCCGTTTGCTATAAATGTTATCAGCCCGGCCACAAAAAGTCAGAATGCCCAGACTTAGTTGGAAGGAGAGGCATTAAAGAATCTCCAGCAGAAGCACCAAAGGCAAAAGCTAGATCCTTCCAACTTACCGCGGCTGAAGCAAAGACAGAACCCGATGTGTTTTCAGGTATATTCACAATAAACTCAATTCCTGCTCGTGTATTGTTTGATACGGGTGCGAATAAATCCTTTATTTCACATGGATTTATTCGACATCCTTCATTTGTATTGACAAAATTATTTGTGCCCTTAGAAGTTGAAATAGGGGACAACAAAACTTTTATAGTTTGTGATGTTTGTCGAGGCTGAAAATTAAGCATTGATGATGAAGAATATTTGATAGACCTGATCCCGAAGTCAATGGGGGAATTTCAAGTAGTCGTTGGGATGGATTGGCTATCTCAGCACCACGCAAAGGTCGTGTGTTTTCATAAGGAGATAAAGCTAACATCTCCGAGCGGGAAACACGTCACTATCTATGGCGAAAAAGGAGGTAACCCCATAATATGCTCGATGTTGAAAGCACACAAGCTTATGAACCAAGGATGTAAGGCATTTATGATATACGCGAATGAGCCCGAGAAAGAATCAGTGAAGATTGGAGACGTACCGGTAGTACGGAACTACGAAGATGTGTTTCCGAAAGATTTACCGGGGATACCGCCTGAACGGGAAGTGGAGTTCGGGATCGAATTGATTCCGGGCGCAAAACCCGTAGCTAGAGCACCTTACCGACTTGCGCCGTAAGAATTACAAGAGTTGATGTCCCAGATTCAAGACCTGCTTGATAAAGGATTTATAAGGCCGAGTGTGTCTCCTTGGGGCACACCGGTACTGTTCGTGAAAAAGAAAGACGGAAGCATGCGCATGTGTATCGATTACCGGGAGTTAAACAAACTCACGGTAAAGAACCGATACCCGCTTTCGAGGATAGATGATTTATTCAACCAATTACAAGGTGCGAACTGGTTTTCAAAGATTGACCTTAGATCGGGGTATCACCAACTAAAGGTCAAGGAGGAATATGTGCCGAAGACGGCTTTCCGCACGCGATACGTGCATTACGAATTTCTCGTGATGTCATTTGGGTTGACAAATGCACCCGCGGCTTTCATGGACCTCATGAAACGGGTTTGCAAGCCAATGCTAGATAAATCGGTTATTGTGTTTATCGATGATATTTTGGTGTATTCGAAAAGTGAAGCTGAGCATGCGCACCACTTACAAGAGGTGTTAGAGACACTTAGACGAGAAAGGTTGTATGCGAAATTCTCTAAGTGCGCCTTTTGGTTACGAGAGGTACAATTCCTCGGCCACATCATAAGTGCCGATGGAATATTGGTAGATCCGTCAAAAGTTGAGGCTGTGTCGAAGTGGAATTTTCCGAAGAACCCTTTGAAAATTAGAAGCTTCTTAGGGCTTGCGGGATACTATAGGATATTTATTCAAGATTTCTCCAAGATTGCGTCGCCGCTAACCAAGTTAACCCGGA
Source organism: Helianthus tuberosus (assembly GCA_030545235.1). Lineage (NCBI taxonomy): Eukaryota > Viridiplantae > Streptophyta > Magnoliopsida > Asterales > Asteraceae > Helianthus > Helianthus tuberosus. The sequence goes on from JARYGA010061395.1 coordinate 45,869, forward strand.
AGGAGGAGAAGTTCACTTGGGGTGTTGAACACGAAAGGGCGTTTCAGACGCTAAAAGAGAAGCTAACTCAAGCTCCGGTATTAACATTGCCGGACGGAGTCGAAGACTTAGTGGTTTACTCGGATGCCTCATTATCAGGGCTCAGATGCGTTTTGATGCAATGGGGCAAAGTCATAGCTTATGCCTCGAGGCAATTGAAAATACATGAAAAGAAATATCCAACGCATGATCTCGAATTAGCTGCGGTGGTATTTGCGTTAAAAATATGGAGACATTATTTATATGGGGTAAAATGCACCATATTCACTGACCACAAGAGCCTAAAATACTTCTTCGATCAGAAGGAATTAAATATGCGCTAGAGACGATGGTTAGAAACGGTCAAGGATTACGATTGTGAAATACACTACCACCCCGGGAAAGCTAATGTGGTAGCTGATGCGTTGAGCCGAAAGGTAGACTATGCCCCGATACGACTACGATCGTTGCAGCTCATTGTGACTTCGGGCTTACTTGAACGAATCAGAGGAGCACAAGATGAAGCGGTAAAAACGGAAAACTGGAAGAAGGAAATGATTATTGGTCAAGTTAAAGATCTCGAAGTAGGCAACCACGGGTTGAAAACACGTTTCAATAGAATTTGGGTTCCTAACACATGTGGAGTTAAAAAGCTTCTACTCAATGAAGCTCATAAGTCCCGTTATTCCATCCATCCGGGAGCGACCAAAATGTATAACGATTTAAAGCAAAACTATTGGTGGCCCGGAATGAAAAGAGATGTGGTGAAGTACGTGGAAAAATGCTTGACATGTCTACAAGTCAAGGCGGAGCACCAAAAACCATATGGTAAACTCCAACCGTTGGAAATTCCGGTTTGGAAATGGGAACATATTACGATGGACCTATTAACCAAGCTACCAAAGACGAACCGCGGTTTCGATGCCATATGGGTAGTGGTGGATAGATTGACGAAAAGTGCTCACTTCATTCTGATTCGTGAGACTTATACGTCAGAAAAGATGTCAGAAGTTTACACTAATGAGATAATAGCACGTCATGGAGTACCGGTATCCATCGTGTCTGATAGGGATACCCGGTTCACTTCAAATTTCTGGCGAGATTTCCATGAGAAAATGGGAACCAAATTGTTCATCAGCACTGCGTACCATCCTCAGACAGATGGACAGAGTGAAAGAACAATACAAACATTGGAGGACATGCTACGGGCATGTATAATCGACTTTGGAGGAAGTTGTGATGTTTACCTACCATTGGTCGAGTTTTCGTATAACAACAGCTACCATGCTAGTATTAAGATGGCACCATACGAAATGCTCTATGGTAGGAAATGCCGAACCCCGGTATGTTAGGGTAAAGTGGGCCCATGAGAACTCGCCCACCAAGATATAGTACGAGCCACTAATGAAAAGATTAATGTGGTTCGGGCACACTTGAAAGCGGCTCAAGATAGACAAAAGTCGTATGCTGATAAAAGGAGGAGACCGATCGAGTTCCAGGTTGGCGACAAAGTCATGCTTAAAGTATCCCCATGGAAGGGGGTTATCCGGTTTAGAAAAAGAGGAAAATTGAGCCCGAGGTTTATCGGGCCGTTTGTGATCGTAGAACGGGTAGGAAAGGTAGCTTACCGCCTTGAACTACCGGAGGAACTAAGCGGAATTCATAACACATTTCATGTGTCACACCTTCGGAAATGTCTAGCGGATGAGACAATTTATATCCACTACAACGACGTCGAGGTGGATGACAGGCTAAACTATGTGGTAAAGCCCACTGCGGTTTTGGATCGTAAGGTAAAAACCTTAAGGAATAAGAGAATCAATCAAGTCAAGATCAAATGGGAACATAGGAAGGGTTCAGACATTACATGGGAGTCCGAAGAGGAGATGCGGCGTCTCTACCCTACACTATTCGGTACGTACTTTGGTTTTGGGGACGAAACCCTTTTTAAGGGGGGTGGACTTGTAACAACCCGAAAATACAAATTATTATATTATTATAACATTTCGAATAAATAAGAATTTTAAACTAACTAGGAATAATGTTAACCTAGTTAGAGAATGAGTTGTGAGTAGTTTAGGAGTGAAAATTTATAAAGGACGAAAATTGAGGGACCAAAAGTGTTAAAGTGAAAACTAATATTAATAAAACATAAAAATTAAAATCAAAACACACTTGTTTGTGTGTTACTGATATCGACCAGAAGGAGGGGGCGAACCCCAGGCTCCCCAAGAACCCTAGCTCAGTTAAATCTCACAAATTGAAGGTCAAGATTGGTCCCAAATCGAAATTTGAGCATAGATTAATAATCTCCATTGCAAGTAGATCATAAGGTATGTAAAATTTGACAAAAACTCTCTACTTGAAATTCTCATGAATTTAGAGAACTTGAAATCTGACGATGCATGTGTGATTTGTAGTTGAATTAGGGACATTAAAATGTCTAGGAGTAAACCCTAGACAAGTACATGTTGAAATTATACTAAATTCTAGTGAAATCCATGGTCACCATTGTAGGTGACTAGTGGGTTATGTAGAAATTGATAAACACTAGGAAATTTGGAGTTTTTCTAGTGTAATTTGACCTAAGTAAAGTTATTTCAGAATTATAAAGACAAATATGTATGTTAGATAGTTTGATTGATGAAAATTCGGGTTATATGGCAAGTCATGATCTTGTTAATGAATTAATTAAAATTCTGCCATTAAGGTGTTTGTATAAATGCCTCGAAGAAGACTTAAACTAGAAATCTAAAAGTAAAACGCATAATTATGATGTTTTGGCAAATTGTGCGATATGTGAATTTAAAAGAGTTCTAAACGTAATGTGATTGAACTCTATAGGAAAGGACACCGGAACATCGAGTGGACAAGCCGGTGGCGACTTGCGTTTGAAGGGCGTACTTTGAAGGTATGTAAGTTAACTCGTTACATTGGGTAATTTGATAACTAGCATATGTGTAGTTGAATTTTAGAATTGAAGTCGAGTTGAATTAAAGCGATAATGTTCACAATATTTAATAAGAGGTAAAGAATTGGTTAGATCGCGTTGGTAGTCATCAAAATGGAGGATTCCATAGATGAGCCAAACGGGTCGAATAATCAAATGATGCGTGGTTAATGCATTGTAGTATGATTACTCGGTCATTGTTATTGTTCGTAAAAGACATATTAGAATACGAGAAATCAGTGTGTTGGTTGTTAGAATGAGAAATTTTAGAATTTGGTTTGGGCAAAATAACCAAATCAAACAAAACATGGAATTGCAATGGCTACCGTAAATTACGGTATCCACCGTAATTTACGGTAGAGGCCAATAATTTACGGTGGTTCACTCCTGAGTTACGGTGGACCAGAAATATAAAATGACTACCGTAACTTACGGTAGATACCATAAGTTACGGTAGAGCCTG